>MU275318.1:0-65778 GCA_022160315.1 Panus rudis PR-1116 ss-1
CCATCGTGTGATCTTCGTCTTACAACCCTTGTTGTAGCACGCAAAGACATGTCCACGGCGTCCATCCTTTTCGATGATGGAGACATCGGCCTTGTAGAATGAGTAGACCGTTGAGGTCCAGCTCTTCGACAAACGGGCTAGGCGTTTGGTAGGTAAGTTTCTATCCCTATCTGCTGCAGAGTATTAAGTGCTCACCCAGCTCTGCTTCAGCGTCCTCAGGTTCCTCACCATGGTCGGATGCCTCAGACGGGTCACGGTCCTCAGCATCCTCATCTCCGCTATCTCTGACCTCAATGATGAGGGCATCTTCATTCTGCCTGTCGTCCTCCTCCTCATCGACGACGCTGGCACGACGTGAAGGCTGAGAGGTCTTTGAGGTGGTCGCCTTCGATGAGGTGCTGGACCCGGCACCGCTAGTAGTGTTGCCGGTTCGCACTTTTTTGCTCTTAGCGGCCTTATCCCCTGCTGGATCTGCCTCAGGGGCTCGCCGTTTAGGATTGGACTTAGGAGGCATGCAGAGGGATGCTGGGTGATATGCGCTCAGGCTGAGGGGGCGAGGTACTGGCCAGGGCCCAGGACTTGGATCGAAAAAATGGGGGAAGGTTGGCCGTGACAATTTAATTATATATTGTAGTACTAGTACTTGTAATCAAGACTTATTCTAATGTCCTCCACTCTGTTAGCTAATATTATCCGAGCACTAGACCTTGGCGGGACTGCCTGTTTTGGACAGAACTGTGATAAGGCGTTGGATAACCCTCAAGTCTCGCCGGTAGCTCCGCGCGCTGCGGCCGCGGTGTTGTGTATTACCTGATTAGGTATGCCGCGGGTGCACGGGTGTACCACTGTGTACCCGCACCCGCACCCGCACGTACCCGTACCCGTAACCCGCATGGGTTCTACTGGACCCTTGTCCACCACTAGCCCCGTCGCATACTTGTCACATTTCTCTTATACTCACCGCCCTCATCTCCCGTTTCCTTGTCGAATCAATGCCAGTTTAGGGTTCCCCCACTTCCTCCACTCTCAAGCCGCCTCGCGCTCATGTTCGACGTCCACCTCGCTTTGCTCTCGCAAGGCTTGACTTAGTCTTGCCCTTCACACCAAGTTGCTGGACATAAACCAAGCAGCAAAATGCTACTCATGTACATGTGAATAGGCACCAATTCTATGAAATACCAATTTGATGCACTCTTCATCACTGTGAGGAACTTCAAGATTGGGGTAATAGCCATGGACATATGCCCTTAAGGGATGTCGTCTTAACCCTCGGATCTCCTCTGGGGATTGCAACGGTGGGAGGTTGTGCTACAGACGGGGTGATGAGATCAATATGCAAGGTAAGGGATGGGATTCAACATACAGGAGCAGCGGTCGGGTCATCAAGGTTGGCAAATAGAACAATCTCAAAGATTGCTGTGTCTGTGGGTCTCGTGTTGCTGTTCCGTGTCTAAAATTTTCATTCAGAAAGGTCATGAATTGGAATGCTGATACTTACAAGAGCACTAATACGCCTGGTGTACCTGATCTCTCGTTTGACGTCTTTCAGGTCCACTTTGATCCGCTGGATCTCGCCTTTGGTCTGCTGGATCTCGCCTCGGAGAAGCGCAAGATCATCTCGAATAGGTTGCAACATGGCCGGCATAATATTTCTTAAAGCCGCCACAAGATCCGCCTGAAGATCGCGCTGACCTAAGAGAAAGAGGGAGTAAGGCCAAGAGCACCAATAGGAATGAGTATACGCTCACCAACACGAGTTGCAAGAAGTTGTGTGGCATATGTCGCAGCGTTGCAGATATCTTCGTCACTGATGAGGACACCATCATCGTGATGGGCTATACGACCGTAACCTATGTGAGTACAGACAGATATGCGAAGACAAAGGTTGATCAGCTCTTACTAGCACGACTGGAGGCGTCATGAAACAAGAGGCAGGCTTCATCAGGAAATCGGACATGCACTGGCTGCACTGAAGACCTGAGTAGCACTGAACGGCGCTAAGCGCCCAACAAGCGCCCGTGAGAACGTTAGAAATCCCTTAATACCTCTCCAAAGCAGCTATTGATTAGGGTGATTTTGTGTCAGAAATCAAGGATAGGGTCTTAGGAGTACAGTGCAAAGTTTTGGGGGCACCCCCTCAAGATTTGAAGCTATGGTGGCAGGTGCAAGCCGGCCTTCCCAGAGGCTGCAAGGACTACTGACCCATACTGGCAGATTTGGCCTGAATTTAGGCTTATTTGCACTGATGGGTACTGAGCGCACTGGCTCAGGGCGCTCAGTAGCAGTTGACATTTTCCTGATGTTTCGCTATATCTCCCGAAACTGGTGGATCGGCAGGAGCTGGAGGAACTTTGAGAACTTGTAGACTTTGGTGCGTCAATACCGGGAGTTCAATAGGCATATTAGATAGGTACTGCTGAGAAGGCAGTTGTAAGTCAATGTTATCGAAAGCCGACTTGAACAGTGCCGAGCGTTTTGCTCACTCATCCAGTTGACCTCATATAAGCGCCCCAAATCGGGTATGGCGCGTGTATTCCAACCACTGTGTTGACTCCGATCGGTACTCTGCTTGAGCCTTGACCATGGCCTGTGCGCCCCACCGTGCCCCACCGTGCCTGCGTCCTGGGCCTGCTGATGTTGAGTACATCGTGTATGTCCCCCCCTCCTCCCGATCTGGCGTACATTAGGAAAACGGAAAGGATTGTCAACAGCCTGGAATTGAGTCCGGGCCTTTGAAGATGAACAGTACGTTTCCCGATAGTCTACCCCCTTCACGAGCATCAATGTAAGATTTTCAGCTTCTGTTCGCTATAGGGAGCAAGGAAGAAGCCTTTTGTTACCCATTGCAACATGCAACATTAACCAAGTCGAAACGGAAACACTATATCAAGCACAAAGAGGGATCCAAGTGACTGGCGATGAACATACGGGCTCGAGAAACAAGCGACTTGTTATCGTGAGATTGACATTCTGGAGCGCACGAGACGAGAACGGTGAACCATGCCAGTCAATCTCGAGTAACGAATAAGCTTCCGACGTGACGGGACACTCGACAGCTGAGTTGCAAGCATGCGGGGGCCGCTTCGACGCAGCGGGATACACCGATTCTCCATTTGGGACGCCATGTCACATTTGCAGAGAGGGCCGGAAGCGAGTTGGATCGACGATAGCGAATGTTGGTGGTTTGAGAGATCATCGATAAGCTTCAGACATGGCTACGGCTTCGTGGTGCGTATCGTCAACCTAAGCTGCGGTTAGGTGATTGCATAGCATCTCACAGGAAGAGGGACGTACGCATGAAATGTTTCCCCCCTCCATAGTCTACTTACTCACACCTCATCACCCCGATCCAGGCGATGATTCGGGGAATACAGTGCAAGGTTGGTGTTCGGAGGAAGCAGAACCGGGAGCCAGTACGAGCCCAGAGGTTGCAAGGCGCATCCAATCATTCACCGTAATTAGAACGCATGTCAGACCGTCAATACTAGTAAAAGAGGCATTGCTGAATGGGCATTCGTTGGACCGCAATGCTGAACAAGATTACATGCGTTGGACTGACCGTTCCAACTTGAAGTCGCGATCGCCCAAGATGCTATTTGGCACTGTTTGGCAAAAGCTTCGTTCCTTTCTCCAAATCCGGTTAAACTTCCTTCGACATTTCGCGCATCGCGACATTGCACTGAACGTTACCATACCGTATTCAGAATCGCGAACATGAAACCACCCTACCGAACGAGCTCGAGCCCGGTGCAGAGGTGTCGTCCCTGAGAAGACGACAGTGCCGTCAAATGGTTGCGTTGTTGTCGCGTTTAAGGCAGCGCGCACGGATGTGATCATTCACGACTCTCCGAACAATGTATTCCTACATGCAAACAACGTCAAGCTGCCATTTTCTGATACAATTGAGATATGGATATTTTACTTCATTTAACGGGGCACAGGGGAACGTAACAGCGACGAAAACAGGAGGGAAAAAGGGGTACCGGGAAAAAAGAGAATACATGTATGATGTCTGCAAAGCAAAGGGTGCTGACGATGCGACAAGGAAAAGTTGGGATTCGAATTAGAAGAGGTATGTACGGTGAAAAGGAAAGGAACGCGTATATGCTACGATGGGAGGAAACAATAAACAGCACGACGACGGGACGGCGAGTATTACCAAGCTCGTACGGATATACATACATTTAAAGAAAATGCAGAAAATAATCAAAATAAGATCGCACACATGGAAAACCAAGAAAGAAAGGGGGCGCGATTACCCACTGGAACGTATGGTATAACTACACAAGGGGCCTCCGACCGAGAACAAGGGAAACGCGAATAGATAAAGAAAAGGACTCCTACTTTTTTGTTGTTTCTACACCCACATGCCGACTACAACCCGTACTTGATCATCCCCACGTCCATCCCCTGCGGCATCTCCATTTCCTGGCCCATCTCGATACCCATACTCATGTCCACCAAGGGAAGGTGAACGCCCTGGACTTGCTGCATTTGTTGGAGATGATGCGGAAGATAACGCTGGTGAACCTCGCTGTTGTTGGTGCTGCTGTTGGTGGTACTGGTAATAGTAGCCTGCTGCTGCGGTCGACTGGTACTGGTATTGCTCGGCACTATAGGCTGCGGATGAGACGGGTGAGGATACGACGACGCCTGCGCTACCCGCTGAGGGTGAGAACCGTCCGGGGTAGCGACCAGAGGGGGAGGAGCCCGCCGATGCTGGTCCTGGGTATACTCGTCCTGGTCCTGTTGTTGGCGTGACTGATCCGCCGAGTCTGGGGGAAAGTACGGGTGATGAGGGGGAGCGAGCGCACGGGGACTGTGTGCGCTGTGATTGCTGTTGTTGCTCGTGATACTGATACTGCTGTTGCTCCCGTTGAGCTGAGGATGGCCATAGACCCGGTGGTCCTCGTGGTCTTGCTGCTGCTGCTGTTGGCGAATGTGCTCTTGCTGCCTCCAGAGCTGTTCCTGCTGCTGCCGACGAAGTTCTTGAGAATACATCTGAGCCTGGGCGGACACGGACTGCGGGGGAAGCTGAGCGTGAGAGGGAGGAGTGTGGGCTGCCGTAGGGAGATGCGGATCCCCTTGCTGCTGGAGGAGGGGTTGGGCGATCGACGAGTGCGAGTTGTGAAGCGGACGTGACGAGTCCTGATGAAGTTGTTGGACGTGATGGGCCTGCTGCTGCTGATAGCGGTATAAATGGTCGAGCTGCTGGATCTGCATCTGTGTCATTGCAGAGTTCCATGACGGAGAGTCGTCGAGACTGGGGGCGAGATTCTGAGCCATAGTCGTACTCTGGGGCGAGGGCAGTGCCGGCTGTACCTGGACGACGGCCTGAGGATAATGGGCGGGCAGCATCCGGTCGTCCATAGCGTGAGTCATCATCGTCGACGACGTCGTAGGGTCGTTTGCGAGGGTTGGCGGGGACTGGCGGGTCGGCGACGGCTGGAGGTTGGAAGGAAAATGGAGACTCGTAGGAGTTTGGCGAAGTGGGTTCTGGTGCTGGTTGGTCTCCTGCTGCTGCTGCAGTGGATCGGAGAAGTGACGAGTCGTAGCGTCCATGGTGTCCAGAGAGGAAGGATAGGGATAGGTCTGGGCGTGCGGGGGCGCCGACCAGGGCTGCTGACTGTAGTGATCCAGATCCTGGAGGGAAAGCATTGGGGGATGCGTAGTAGAACGAAGCGGGAGCTGTGCCTGGGCGAGATGCGGTGGAAGGTCGTCTTGCGTGTGCAGAGGGGGTGGGTAGGGGAAGAATGTGTGAGGATGTGAGCGGGGGTTGCTGGCCCGGGACGAGGAGCGGGGGAGGCTGGTGCGGGAGAGGGAGGGCTGGAGGGAGGGATGAGGGGACGATGGCACTGATGGGCGGGAGTGCTCGAGATGGGGATGGTGGGCGAGGGTTTGAGCCAGTTCGTGGCCTAAGTGCTGAGGCGGGGGGAGGGTTGCCGATGTCGGGGAGACTGAAGTTGAATGAGGAGGCGGCGGGGATCCGAAAGGACTGGCCGGGGTGTTGTTGCTCGAGCTGTTGCTGAGGGAGGACTGCATCGGCGGGGGCACGAAAGGACTGGCCGGGGTCGCGAAAGGAGGGTTGCTCGCGAAAGCCTCCTTGCTCGCGAAGTTGGTCTCGAAAGGCTCCTTGCTCGCGAAGCTGGTCTCGAAAGGCTCCCTGCTCTCGAAAGGCTCCCTGCTCTCGAAAGCTTCCTTGCTCTCGAAAGCTTCCCTGCTCTCGAAGTTGCTCACGAAAGGCTCCCTGGTCGCGAAAGGTCCCCTGGTCGCGAAAGGCCCTCTGGTCGCGAAGTTGGTCACGAAAGGAATGGCTGGCGCGGCGATCGGACCAGTACATGTTGTTGCCGTCCTCGTAGCCGGTGCTGGTGCCGGGGCGGGGGTGCATGCTGACCATGGTGTCCTCCTGCTTGATCGCCATGGACGGCTGGGAGCCATCGAGGGCGGAGGACGAGGGCTGGGCGGCCTGCTGAGCGGCGGCGCGCTTGCCCCGTGCGGAGCCGCCCTTGGACGCTGCGGTCATGGAGGCATGGAGGGAGGTGAGCTCCTGCATCATGCGCTCGTTCTGCTCCTGCTTGTCGGCGTGTACGGTCTGCGCATGCTGGCGGAGGTTGTCGAGGCGGGAGAACTGCTTGGAGCAATGACACGCAAACGGTCGCTCGCCGGTGTGTTTTCTGCAGATACGATGAGTTCATAGGATACGGAATGAAAAGAGGAGGACGTGCCTGATGTGCCTGGCAAGATGCTCGCTCCTGGAAAAGACCATGCGACAGTCGCCAAAGCCCCTGCACTGGAAGGTCTTTGCGGGAGCTGGACGGTAGCGACGAGCAGGCTGTGTGCTGGCGGCGGCGGGGGGTTGTTGAGCAGCGGCGGGCGGGGGGTTTGCGACGACGGCGGCCATGTCTTGCTCGCTGTGGGGGTCGACGGTGAGGTTGTCCATCTAGAGGCGGGGACGGAGAGGACAGAGCAGCCCAGGAGCGAACCTAAAAGGTGCCTGAACTCCCGCTTCCCAATTAATCCCAGGCACGCCATCTTCTGAGCGCCGCCCGAAAATCACCCTCTCCCACTCTCCCGGGTCCCCAGGCACCCCAAACGGTCCCGATCCATTCCAGAGGCCTCCGTCACGCTGTCACGCTCGATCCGCACAACGCCTGCCTTTCCCAGCCGTTTCCTCGCATCTCCTGCCACAATAAAACATCACCATTGAACATCACTGTGTGTTACTGAACGTCTGTCGCAGGCTGTCCTCAATGCCTCTTTCGCCCTGGCCCAACAATGTCAACATGCTAAATGACAGTAACTCGCCTCTCTCCGCTCCGATCCTTTTGCTTCCGTTCCGCGACCGACACCTCGCCCTCCACCGCCTCGCCATCACGTTATTCCATGCACCCTGCCAGCCTGTCGCGGCCCCGCGTCGCCTGTACAAAGCACAATCCGAATGCAAGACAAGGCCTCGTCGTCCGCCGGCGAGATGGCTTTAGACTCGGACGCTCGCCAGGGCCCCGGGGCACGGTAAACGCTTCCTTCTCTCTGGATCCGGCCTCTCTGTAAACGCTCCCACAATACACTATCGTTTTGTACGAGTCGCTCAAGTGAATTCGCTTCTGAAGTGAATTCGGAATCCTCCCGGGCTGACTGAAAGTTTCACTGGTGAACGCCTTTCTCACCATCATCCATATCTCGCATTTCGCACACAACGCCAGTTCTCCGAAGTATCTCCCTCCGTTCTCTGATGCCCAAACGTTCTCTCTTCTACCACGGATTACGGATGAGAATCAGGAGTCTAGACCTACACCCCCTCCGGACCCGCAGCACGAGAAACAACATCGACGTCCCGTGGTAAGCTTTCATTAATATTAACGCACACAGCCTATCCACCACGGTCCAACTCTAGACCTCCTCTATAGTACTCACTCAACCAATACTTACTTTGAAAGGTGCTGTCGCATTCAGTGCTTTGTCGAACTCCACTTGTACCTCCGAGTCCGCCAAAAAAAATTAAAGAAAGCCAGATCTCCCTGGGTTCGATTGACTGAAAGTGACAGATCCAACATCTTTAATTCGAAGATGTAATCTTTTTCAACAGCAGGTCAACAGATTCCGTTGATCCCGGGTGTTGAGTCGAGCTGTTCAAGTTGTCGCTCATCCCGTTCGTTCGTTCGTTCCTTACCTCCACCTCCCTAGCGTGCTTATGCTTCTCATAGCTTGAGTACGCAGGTCCTGCGAAGCTTTCGTCTTTCGTGCGTATTCCCTCGGGGAACCCGGGCACGTCAGGCGGGTGCAATACAACGTACGACTGGAGTTAACGTTCACAACGGACCCTAGGCGCGAAGCTGAGTCCTATGTAGATGAACAGTTTTCACTCATCATGATTGATTGACAGGAAAGCTAACTTGACACGTCGTCGTAACACACCCACCCACTCATTCGTTCGAATCTGGTGAACAATACCTTCCTTGATGAGGTGGTACTGTAGGTCGTTTTTCGATACTTGCTTGTAAACCTCATTCACGTAGTAGAGACCTCTTCAGACTCGGACTGAGCAAACCTGACATAGGAAAGTAACCAGTCATCGACTTTGACGGTACTCACCACCAAGCCTGGTCGTTACACGCCCACTCGGGAGCTTGGACGAACACACACAGCCCCGTTCGTATCTCTTGCTTCTCAAGATCACTCCTGAACCTGAAGTTCACCTTCGAGTCTGTCCAGCCACCGAGAAGCATCACGGAGCACGGAGCACTAGTGCTGCACAGTATGGTCTGTAAGTTGAAGTTGGAGGCAGTCCCGGCGGCCGACTGGATTAATCTTCATGTCCATGTCGATGTACCTTGAAGCTTGGCCTTTCCCTTTACCTTGGAAGGCTTCATTCCGTCTTTCCTCGGCCGTTACGTCCATCATAGCGTTCAGGCTCTTTCTTGTCAATGATAGGACCGAACCGTGTACGAACTCGACGTACGAGTTAACCATCTTTCGTATCGTATCTTTGGCTACATAGTAGCGTAAGTCAAGTTCACTTCCTTGATTGATTCGAAAGCTTACTCAACAGCGAAAAACTCACCTCACCCACTGAGAGCGAAGCACGATAACCTTGGCTTTCAACGTTTCAACCTTTGCTTCTCACTCACTCAACTCTAACATTCTTTCAATCTTCAATCTTCGAACCTGACGTTTGGTGCGTGCGAGACAGGCTTTTGTTGGTTAGGAGATGAAAGACCGCGTTCACTCTACGTCCGAAACTCTCACATCCCCTTGCTTAAGCTTACCTCCGTGATTCTTACCTCCGTGCTTCTTACTTCAATCTCTTCCTTCCTGGCTCTCCTGAACCTGAACCTGGACCTGGTTCCCGAAATAAACCACCACTCGACTCGACGAGCTCGTTCCTAGGTTCTCGCGCGTTCGTATGTCCGACACGACAAGAGCAATGCATATTTCTGGTATCTCTTGACACCCATGTCCTTGTCCGTGTTGACGTCCAAGAGTCCGGACTTGATGCGTAGGCGGTTCATACCGTTCGCAATAATAATCAAGCTTTGGAGCTGTAGGTGAGTTACTTAATGTCAAAGTTGACACGGACATGTGTGAGTATCCGAACTTGCGCTCAGTCACGATCGCGCTCACCTCGACATAAACGTACGTCGTACACAGCCTCCCTCAAACTCCGTGCTTCACGTTAGTCTTTAGACGTACATCTCTCAAGCAACGGCGGCCGAGTCGAGTCTCAAGCTTCAAAGCTTCACACCCCGTCCCGTCCCGTTCGTCGACACACGGAATGCACCACGTCGCTTTCATTGTCATTATCCAGGTCTATCAAAGTCGAACTGATCGAATTCGAAGGACGACAAGAGCCGTAACGTTGAATGTGTTTTCATAACACAGTTATTATGTTACCCACTAACAACGCGAGGCTTGTTCTTGCTGTCTGTTTACCTCAGAGTGCGTTGATGGGTGGTACGTACACGTTCAGGCTCAGCTTCGTTCACATTGTATTTGTCCCTTGTTCTCAATCCAGGCTGATTGTTCCGCTGTGTCGCTGTGTCCTGCTATGCTTCACGTCGACGTCGGGGTAGTACAAGCTCCAGGAAACCTCTAGGTTAGCATCAAACGACATGCCAAGCGAACTGACACAGTTTTCGTTGACCGGTGTAAAGCCCGAACCTGCAAATCCGAAAAACCGGAGTTACTCATAAAAGTCACTCTGCTCATCAAATCGACATTATCGTTATTTGATGGAAACCTCGGGGCCCCGTTCAACTCGCACCCGCCCGCACATGCCAAAAAATAAAATAAAAGAGTTATAGTCGGGCGCGGGGTTGGTTTACCCCTGTGTGGCTGTGCTGTCACGCTCGCGATTATTCAAAACCTGCTGTATCAGTGCAAAACTGTAAAAAAGTTGGAAAGCAATCTATCTTTCTTTGGGATCTCTGAACCACCTGTGTCCGTTCCGGGGATCTTTTTTCAAATGCTGCTAACGAGCACGAGCACTAACGTACTATTCTTTAGGCAGAGTTCGCCAACTACACTTTTGCGAACTCTGCAAGATCACCCTTTCACGCTTGTCCAAAAATTCTGGCCATTAATTATGTTATTAATAGCTACTCGTATATGTATTATATCAAGTTCTCCTGTCAAACGGACGTAATTCTAGAGAATGGGGAGAATAAAGGCCATAAAGCTCTTGAAACTAGTACTGAGCGTGACAAGGCTAATTGCCCTTTATGGTAACCAATTGGTAGGAGTTCGCAAGGCAATCGCTCGGTGACACCGCTGTCACACCTAGTCACGTCCTCGCGAACTCTGCACGATCTCAAGACCCTCAACGAGAAACTTTCCATAGCTCCCTCCTCTCCCTCATAAAATATAAAAAAATCATATTCCTGCTCTGAAGACATCAGAGTAATACACTGTATAGAGAAAAGAACCGGAAGTTTAGGTGTGGAGGCAAGGGATGAGTCGCAGTAGAAATTTGCGAACTCCCCAAAAGGAATAGTATATACTGACGGCGACTTCTGTTTTGCGTATGTCTTGATCGACTTTATTTCGAAGTCTACCGTGTAGGCGGCCTCCCGTATCAATATCGTGTCAAGATGTTTCGTCATACCAACTGGAATTGTCAAGATCCATGCCTTCTGGTACATCGTGCACTCGCAATTTCATCATACATGCGAACGGAGAACAACGAAAACGCGGGGGAACACGCCACAAACGATGAGAGCGTGACGAACCGCACATTAGTCCGCTGTCCGGACAAGTCACAATACGTGGGGTCAGTGGGGTAAGACGAAAACGTCCGCCATCCACGGAGATGGCTTCTGTTCAGAACGCTGTAGGTTTATGCAACATCGGATTTTGCTATCCTCAATCTTCCGAGCTTCCTTTTAACTCCTCAGATCTTTTTGCCACTGCACCCGATTCGAGAGGAGCAAGAGAGCACACGTTAGTAACGTGTCAAGGTGATAACTCAAATGTGCCCTGATACCCCCTTCGGCCATATCGGATGGAGATTGTAACCACATCGTAGTTAAGTAGGGGTTGTGAGGGTTGGAAATGACGATTGACCGCTCATCCAACAGTAGTCAACCTGACGAAGGGCCTGAAAGCTGCAAAGGAACGTTAACTCATCGCTCGCGACAACATCAGGTTATCCCCGTTGACCGTACCTTACGGATTTCATCGGGGCGTCGGCCCCTTTTCCCCATCCCTTCAAGTTCAAGTTCAGGGGGCGCTGCAAGTTCTCTAAAAGGGGCCGAAACGCCTTGGAAAGCCTTATTCACCGGTAAGTGCGAATAGGAACGAACCCAAAGCCCCGGTGGGATCACTAGTACTGCCTTCATCCGAGGAGAAGACTTCAAAAGTTTCATATCCGGTTCCTTCGACCTGATAGAAAACGAGAACGGGCTGAGTGAGCCCTTCAAACTTTTTGTTATCTACGCCGCAGGGTTGCCCCTATTCGGGGAAGCAAAGTCAAAGTGCGCACTATCGCTGCAGTTCAAGTTTTTTCTTTGGTTCTTCCTTTTACTCACACGCACGCAGGAATGTTCATGCCGCTATTGCTTGTTTGATGTTCAAGTTCTTCACCACGAACGTTGTTGAAACGCCGCCGCTCTTGCCCATCGTGAACAGCAATACGGACGCTGAGATCACTCGGGAAATAACAGACGTTACCGTGACGCACCCTCTATGAGCGTCAGCGATAAGGAATTTATAGATGTCTCCGCAATGGTCAAAGGCAGGAGCACGGAGGGGTCCGAAAGTCGCGAAGGAGGAAGTTTGTTGCTCATGACCACGAGTGATGAAATATAGGAAATTGGCATTTCTCGAACGGTCCGGCAAGCCCGAGAGACCGCGCTGGAATTTACGCGGGAGCAATTGACAGACTATTGCAGTGGCCCGGCCGAGGGTGGGTATCTCAACGGGTTTGTCTAAAAACCCGTATGTCACGATGGCCGCCGCCGATAATTCGTTGATAACATTTGAGACGCATTTATTTGGTGGTGCATGTGTTCAGACTTCTATCTCTGCGCAATTTCATGTCATTTTCAAATGAACATACGGCGCTGCAGTGTCCGGGAACGCCTTACCTTGCAACTCCGTATTACAGTCGTACGAACACCGCGGGAGGGAGAAGACAGGAGGAAGACGGTCTTCGAATGCGTCGCGGCTAGAGTACCCGCGAGTGTACTGCTCGAATCTGAGTTTCTGCTGCTCGTACCTGAATATCTCGTCCAGCTGATTGGATCAACTCTGCGGAGCAGATCGCAGATGCTCGACTCGAGGAGAGAGATTGTCTCCGGGACCTGACTCGCGCCAAGTGACTGTGGTATACGTACACAGGATTACTGACCTTGGAAGTTACCGACGCATGAGAGCAAGAGGGCACACTAACGTTAACGTTAACAGTTGGGAACTTTGACACGGTGCGTGACATGAAATATGATCATCCACGTCGTCTCTCCGTTCCTGATCGGTTGTTGACTCCCCGTTAACGCCTCCTCTGAACATTGGACCATGGATGGAAGGCGCGATCTGCCCATCCTGTGAATTGCGTGAGGATTATGTATAGATAAACAGAAGTCAGTGCATGTTCGGTCTCAAGCGCAACAAAACGGATCTTGAAGACTTACTCAGCTGCAATATAATCTGGCGCACTATCTAAAGTCAAGCTTCTAACGTTAGAACTCAGCGCGGGTCGTCCTATTGTCAGCTGCCAGCGAATACCACGTTCGAGGTCCTGAGAGACCATTCTAATACTCAACTGTAAAGGGCCCGACGGTGAATCACATGTGGCCAAGTTTGGAGAAGTTGCATGCAGACATCTAACCTACCGCGCCATGCCTGCGTTGACGGGTGGCATCTCCGAGGTCGGAACACGATGTCAAACTGTGACAGGTAGCGAGAGCATTACTCGCAACCACCTTGGTAGACACGATGCCTTCATTCAGTACTACACCATAGAACCAGGTGAGACGAACACACACTTACCACAAGTTACCAGTAGTGTTCAGCATCTAGACGAGGCTAGTACGTTCCATAAGGATTCTACCTTTCATTTCTCACCCCGATTGAACGTTCAATGCATCTCCTTGAGAATCTCAAACCTTTTACTGACTTGCGACTTGAGGATTTGGCCACGCGAACGCCCGAAACATGTCATTCGGACCAGAGTTAGGCCTACAAGTTGATCCGTAGGCAGGCTGCTTCTGTCATTGTGCTGGCAGTGGCAGCGATCTTCGCACCTGTAGAAATCTAGTGCTGCAAAGACCATGCGCAAGGTATCAAACGCTATTCCGCAATCGCGGATCTTCGTGTCAGCAAACATAGACGTACGCCTGCTCATAAACATGCCTGATTATCTGTTTCGTTCGTCGCGTTCCAGGCACTCTACGGAAGATGGGAACGAGATGAGATGTATACATCGGTCATAGCATGAACCCCTTTCCTGTGACAAGAAAGTACCAGAATCGATAGCCGGAAATATCGTGAACTTCCACCTTAGTTAGACGATCTTCCAACGTTTCCCATCTTCGCGATCAGGATACTTGTCGTACAGAAATAGTTCAGCTTAGGGTGAGGATTGATGATTAGTTTGCAAGCGGCGCTCTCAACGCATTGGGCATATTCCTTGACATGTCTGAGAACCCGAACCGACCGACAGATGCGAAAGAGAATAACTATTGTCATTGGATCACGGTCATCATCAGAATGGCGCGAGATCACGAGCGCGAGCAGAAAGACAATACTTACCGCGCAAGGATCCATTGTATGGGCCGGCGGAACATACGCCAAGCGGAGAGTTGAAAAGCCGTTGGACGATGACAATCATACTTTGATGATTTCCCGAGGGAATTCCTTTGAGGACATGTACCGAGTGCACATATCACCAGTGAGCAGAGATAACCATTGGTAAGCATGCATTCATTGCTCTTCTTCGAAGTGGAAGTCAGAACCATCTCTTCACGAACATAGCACCATTTCCCATCGTGCACAGAGTACACGGTATCGACAAGATACTCATGGAGCTTTCGGGATGCCGTTCGCCGCGGGGGGTCAAGATCTGCTACAACCACCGCGATGTTCGAAGTAATTTCAGACCGAGTGCAAATTCCGAGCGAATGAACAGCTTCTGTGCCAGATATAGACCCGACGCTCCGGTGTACTATTGGAGAAGACCCATGGAGCGAACAAGCAGGTTCGCAGGACCGCGGGTTCGATAACACGGGAGGAAGAAGATAGATCATGTCCGAGTGTCCGAGGTGAAGTCTGTGACCAATGAAAGCGCAATGAAGCGGAACCTATTGCCTCGAAGTTCGCAAGATCCACATCAATGTTTGAAGAACGCAGCAGAGCCTGGGATCTTGACCTCGAGGTTTGTTCAGAAGAACTGAGAAGTAATCGGCGACGAAGATGTCCGACTGATATGGAAATACAGTTACCGAATCCGGTGCTCGTGAGCCCCACTCGGGACTTCGTTGGGCCCAAGTTGAGCCTGGTTTCAACTCTTCGCGTGCAGCTGTCAATGCGAATTCTCGTTCGAGACAAGACCGAGTGCAACGGACAACTTTGCCCAAAGAACTGGGCAGGAGAGTTCATCGATGCTCATCCACGGAGGTATTGCAGCGCGTTCTGGTCCACGGCCTTCTCGGTGTCAACGAGCGGAGTTTACGACTGCAGCGATGAAGTTGGATCCTGCCAGAGTCGGAATGAAAGTCTTCAGGCCAAACCGTTCAAGATGAGGTGAAACGAGCCCATCGCAAGTAATAGCTGATTCAACAAGCTAAAGTGAGCGTCAGGACGGAGGCCGTTGGACGAGACCAGGTCTGCGAAGGGGTCGGTCTCGAGGGTCGGGCGCAGACAACGAGGAAGGCGATGGAGGCCATTGGTTGAGGAAGAGAACAAGGTGAAACCAAAATACGCGTACGTACGGCGTTGCTGATAGACAGACGTTCTGGGCCGGCGGTCGTTGGCGGACAGATCCATCGAAAAGCAATTTATCAAAAGGGGCCGAGTCCATCTGTCACACTCGCATGGCTTTTTGCTTGCTCGTGTCACACTGTCACGACGGTGATCCGGGCGATCTGAGCGGGGCCTTGCCCGATTTGGTATATCGCAAGGAGGTTTATTGGCGTGACAGTCACAGTTATCCCACGAATTACTTCCGCTTGCTTTGGTGCTGTTTGTTCCTCCTGCCTAGACTTTTGGAGACAGTCGGGAACTTTGGTGGTAGGGCAGTGTAGAAGGAAGGCGGTAGTTTGGAACGAGCGAGGGATGGTTCAGGCGAACGGTGAGTTTATGCGGTCCCAAAACAATGCTAGCGAAACGGACCTTGAGGCTCGCACAGCTTGGATAGAGATTTGTGAAGCTGCTGGGCATTGGTGGAGGTCGAGAACGAAAGAACTTGTGGGACTAAGCGGCATAGCAAAAGAAAAATGGGCTGGAGCCTGGCTGAGGAAGTCAATGGCCCGGAACGTCTTCAGGCCAGTCGGTTCTGACTCAGGGCGAAGAGGATATTGCCTGGACGTCCGCCAATCTATTTCGACGAGCCTGGACGTAGAGGTTGGCTGCCAATGGCGTTCGTACGAATTTCTTGGTCCGCACCTATCATGAAGCGATGCGTCGCAGGAGTCCTGACTAGGGCAAATGAATCCTGATAGTGGGTGTCGTATATTTGGTACGGCGTTGGAGAAGAACATGGAATAGAAACGTACCGTAATTTAGTGAGATATCACGTTGTGCTCCTTAGCGTGTATGCGGAAGAACATAGCTTGGAATACAACAAAGTATCCATTGGCTGGGACAAGCGGTGGGAGAAACGTTCGAACCTATCGCGATGGGAGCAAACTGCAGGCATCACGCGATGGACAGTTATCGGCCTGGGCCGTCGATAATATCGCGGTCGTGCAGAAACCGCGAGGCCGAGTGTTCGTAAGGCGCGATGCGATGAGGAGAGAAAACAACAAGGTAAAGAGCTAGGCGGAGGGATCTCCCGGGCGGGGGCCATACGGGGAGATTGTAGAGCGTTCGTTGGGAATTGTTGTGGCCCGTCAAGGAAGTCTCCGGGGCGTGCCATCGTTATGAAACAAAGCGCACTGTTTTCCTCGATATAGCGACTCCTCTCCATCAGCCCTTGCGTCTCGGATGCTCTTAATCTGTCCTCTTTCGTCCGCCCATTCTCCCGCTGCTCAACGCCAACAAGACCATGGGATCGTTACGTGAACAATTGGGAAGTGGATGAGGGAAAAAAGGGGTGCCTTCCATTGCGTGACTCCATCACGGTGAGTATCAATGCTGGCGTGCTTCAATTGATAGCTACGTGAACGTGGACAGCGCACAAGCTTCAGATGACAAAAACAAGGGAGAGACCTAACTTATTTTAGAGCAGACAACTGTCGCGTCACCCACCACTCCATCGTCAGCCGACGGCAATAGCGATTCCGACGACGATTTGAGGCCCGCATGTGCGACGGTCACAAAACAAACTATAACGAGACGACAACCGTGTGTCTGGGGTACCAGTGGTCTTGCTCTACTTTGACTTCCATGACGTAGAGGACCTGTTCAATCAATAGGAACCTCAACCACGAGGGGGTACATGATACGCACAGATATTGGATTGAACCCCTCGGAGCGTCTTGGATTCCCCGCCGCGTATTCCAGTCAAGGACCCACGTCATAGATTGCTGTCTGCTCCCCAAACGTAGCACAAGACACGGGCATGGAACGCAGCGGTGGAGATGATGAGAAGAGGGTATGTCTCGGTGCATTAGCACGCTATCAGATGACGTCTCTGAGCCGCAATCGAGGGATGGAGAGCCAACACCAAAGGTGAGTACTTGACAAATCGTCCATGACTTCATGCAACTTACTTTACTACCCGTGAACAGAAAGGATGCAAGAATCTGAATGCACTTCATTGACTATGTCGGAGGGAAGAGCAGTCGATCTACGCGACGATGCGTAGTGAAGCAACTCGACTGTTGAGATGGTTACCGATGCAACGATACTCAATACGAGAACCAATACGTACTGTAGCTTGAAATTCCCTGCAAGGTCGCCAAAAGGTCAGCTCAGGGAACATACGGTGCGTTAAGTATGTTTGAACCTGCAAAGGAATCTCGTATAACTTGATGTGGAACCATACTAGCGACTCCACTGCTGACTACTATTCCGCATACACATCCTACAACAACATCCAACAGATTCAACATGAAGCTCCAAGATGCAAATCCACTCCACGAGCCAATACTGGCGTACCTTACAAGCTACAACGGCCGGGGTGAGTCTACATTCGGCTCGACGTTCGTGCACTACGTGGACAAACAGAGTTCTATTGAGTTTGTGCCTCAGGACTAGATCGGGATGGGAGCCAAATGGTACTCTTCAGTCGAGCATGTGTGGCCCTAATCCACACATTGTGGATGCCGCGGTCGTCGCGCAGAAATATCCGTGTAGATGGGATCTGAAGAATGACGGTCGACTGCAACAGCCACTAACCCCAACAAGAGCCTCCTAACGAGTAACACCGTATACGTGGACATATACTGTTCCACATGTCGTTCCTGGGGTACATCCTGTGAAAGGCGAGCCTGGCGAGATGGACGTCACTCCGTAAACCGTTCAAACTCACATTCCTTTCCCGGATGGCGTTGTGGGGCGTCGTGTTGTTTCCAACTCGCGCGACGCGGACGGGCGTTGCCGGGCCGACTTTGAGGCCTACCGAACGACCACGACGTGTTCTCTCACCCTCACCATCTCCTTGACGTCTGTTCTGCTCTTGGTGAAGCTCTTGGTCAGCATTGTATTTCTGTTTCGACATATCTGGTTCAACAACCCCAAGAGGTTCCCCCGAGTTCTTTGGTTTCTCGTATTCGCCACGAAGCTGGTCGTACTTGGGTCGTAGGCACGAATCACAGGCTTTTAAACAACACCTACCGCACCGAATGGCATCATAGGAGTCAAAGAGATCACGTTGTTACTATATAGCACTTCTCAGGGCTATACTTCACCCGTATATCCTACGACGCCTTCGCGAACCTGTCATATGCGTGGATGCCACCTTGTCATGGTCACTGACCTTGCGACGCTGACTGGATACTTACACCTGTACTCCGATTGTGAAAGGGACGGATTCATCTGTAGCAACTCGGATACTACTCGTTCTCCTTGCAAACGTCGCTGTCTGAATCTGACTCAGGCGGGCCTTGGACCTGGAGATCTCGTTGATTGTTCCCTCGGGTAGCTAAAGGTAAGTCCGAGCCTCACTTTTGTCCCTCAGTCATCTTCGGAGTGCTCTAGTGAGCTGATATATTCAAATGTTGAATGTCTCTTACTTGACTTTTCATCTTGTTGACTTGCTTCAAATTCAACTCGACTCTCAAGAAGAGTAGCCATCCCATTTCCTCCCATCAAGTGCCTATCATCAATTTCAGCAGTCGTAACTTCGTCATGGACAGACTCTCGCGAAACGGGCTGGGTTACCGGACACCAACGCGTACTTTCTAGTTGCCAGTGGGACGAACTTGCCGTTGTCAAGATTGTCAAAATACATCACGTACACCTTCCGAACACTGCTTGCTTTCCGTACTGTCAGGCGAACCTTGGATATCTCGATTGTCGTCCCCCAAACAAGCTCCACTTTTGTCCCTCTGCTTGCCACATATTGAGGAATCAGCAACTCTTTGCCGTTCATCGCTTCCGTTTCTCTGCAATGTCTGCTAAGCCGATTACTGAAGCGTCGCTGAACTGCTATATCAACTCTTCCCACACTAGTTGTCACGCTTCGCGTTCGCTCTTCATATCCATCTCGTCTCGTCCTATGCATTGCCTGTCCTAACTCCCGAGTAGTCTAGGCGACTGTCGCGACTCGGAAGGTTGCGCGTAGACGATCAAGTCCGTGCTCCGTTTGCTGATCTGTGGTCAAGGTCATTTGCAGAGATCCCCTATGCTCCCCTATCCTTGTCGCTCTCCTCCTGCCATGGAATGTGACTGAGTGCTCAGTGTTCACCATGACGCAACTGGGACCCGAAATCTTCAGCAGAGTAACAAATCGCGATACGATGAATCGGGTCAATATTTCTTCTCTCACTCGTCTTCCAAGACATCGTCAAGACGTAACAATGTTTCGGGATGTTATTCGCTATGCTAGCTACCGAACATGAAAGCCTCCGAAGACGACGATGTGCGGCTCAACCGTCCTCACAAACGTCCCAGGGTCAACGCTGGAATACCTCGCCACTGGAATCACCATGGCTTCTTCGTCTTCCGGTGTATGTGTATATAAGAGCAAAGAGCAAAAAGTCAAAGTCACTCTTTGCATTCAGCCATACGTCGTTTCCCCTCCTTGTGAGTGTCGACATACATAGTGCAGGTCATGCTATCTCATGCTGACGTGACTTCTTACCGCCTCGTTCTAGAGCCTGCTACAGACGACTCGTGTATGAAATGACGTATCATACCGACCTCGACCTATGTACAGTCCGGTGGTGCCGTCTATTGAAACCTTGCATGCTCGTGACTGGTACTTACTCGCACGTTTATGAGATCTACGGCTATAGAGTACCACAGTAACTACTCACGGGGTTGGGTCTTCATGTCCACCTTCACGTCTCCTCGTCCACTGATCGTGATTTCCTCACTGCGAGGACACTTCTGACGCAAGCTAGGCTCGGAGAAGTCACCAATCCATGATCTTTGACACTCAACGAGCTAAGACTATGAAAGTCTCGACCATCTTCGCAACGACGATCTCACAATTCGCACAACCCGCAGCGTTCAAATGATTTCGAGACTCGCAATGAGGCAAGCCACCCTTTTCGAGGCAATTGAGTTACCTGAATGTTGTAGGTACGAAGCTCCCCCCTTGAGAGACCGGGAACGAGGCGATAACGTGGTGGTAAACTATAAACCAGGCCAGCATATTATCAGCATGGGTGCGTTGAAGAGTTCCCCAGAAATCGGTGCTTACCTCTGGGGCAGCTCATAGACGATGATCCCAGAGACTACCCACCCCGACCGTGACGATGAGACTCCTGTTGACGAGTCCTTCTATTTCGATGATCTGTATATTTCGGTATGTCAAGCACTGGGTCTATTGTGATGGGGCAAGGTCTGATATCGTGCTTTTCAGGTAGAAGGGTACCTTTATAAGTTACCCGGACGATCGTTCTATAATGACTCCATCGTGTTTCGAGACATGCGAACCCTCCCCACTGGAGAGTCCGCCGTCGTCGAGGGATCCTCGAAGGATACCCCACTTCGTCTCGATCCGGTGAAACGAGCAGAGTTCAATCCTCTTCTTCGTGTTATGTTCCCGAGGTACGCAATATCAACATCAGATGTCTTCATCGACCCGAGCCATCACTCAATTCACCTGTAGGAACTTTGGTGTTGACGAGGAGCTATCGGAGGCCGAGTGGATCTCGGTCCTCAAACTATCGAATATGTGGGAAATGACTCGCATTAGTGCCCTCGCAACCAAACACCTTCATGATCTGCCACAACGCAATGCTGCCCAAGCTCTCGCATTGGCTCGGCAGCACGATATCAAAGAGTGGATGCTCCCGGCACTCAAGGCTCTCGCTCAGAGACACGAGGACATCACATGTGACGACGCTAAGATCTTGGGGTGGGAGCTTGCGCTGCAAGTCGCGAATTTGCGTGGCAGAGCTGTCGCTTTGGTCGAAAAGTATGGAATGATGAGATCGCACTTTGATTATACGCCATCTATCAGACAGATGTTCCATGTATGAGTGATGATTGAACACCATTCTATTTGTATTGTACAAAGCGATGATACAGTTAATGTCACTCACTCCACCACATTGAGCATCCATACCAGAGATCAAAATTGCAAAAAGCCGGAGAAGAGAAGTACACATTGCAATGCAAACCTACAGACTAAAGACCTCTCGAATGAAATCAGTGAAATCGAAACGGGTGATATCCCTCTCATCCATAGCTGGGCGAGGAGGGAATTGGGGGAACAAGAACGCTCCCACATTGGGCAAAGCATTGTTGGAAGAACCAGGAACCATCTCATCGTCATCGAACAATCTCGCACCGTGGTACCCTCCCGTTCGACAACGCAGGCACGGCCTTCTCAACGCTCTAGAGTAGAAGCGTTCGCGAACCTGGACGAGCTTCAGGGTGTAATCCATCCCCAGACGCTCAGCCTCAGCTGAGGTAATCATATCCCTGCGTTGAGCAAGGGAGTTGAGTGTGGGGATGAGCCATTCGCGTATGTTGTAAGCTTGGGCGAGATTGATCTTCTCGACGGGGTCAGTTTGGAGTTGGGTGGCGAGGCTTTGTATGGCAGTTTGACGAATGGCTTGGAATGCCCACATAGTAGCGAGCTTTAAGACGGATATCCATTCTTCAGTGGTGAGATTGCGATTATCCTGTTCGTTGCTGTGCACGAATACTGGGCTCGGTCAAGCTGCGCATGAATACGAATTTGAACGTACCGAGGGTACATAACACGAAGAAGTCTATGGAAGTCATTCTTGGAGATTCCATCCAGCCTGATGGGATTCTCGTTCGAGTTTCCTTCAGCGTTCACATTCCCGTTGCCCGGGAGAGTGAACATAGCTGCGAATACTTCGGATTTCTCAAACTCTCGGCGGTATACTTTGTACAGCACGCCTTCCACCTAAGTAAGAGTAAGGAAAGATATAAAATCCTATGCTCGTCCCTTGCTCACGAGGAAAATGACGTGCGGGAAGTAGAATGACTCGTCTACTTCATATTGGGGGACATCGCGGTTACCCTTGGCGACGTTACTTGGACCACTGGGGTGTTGTGATATCTGGGCAACTTGACCAAGCAACTACTTACTAGGCGTCCAGCTGAGCTTGATATGCACTGTTCATATTGCTGGTCATAGTCAGCTGTGGTCACTGGCGACAAGCCGGAAGCAAGAGACGATTCCAAGTGACGCGAGGTACTTGGGTGAAGTCGACTATACCATAAATGGTAACCCCCACGGAGCCTTCGGTACACAAAGACAAACAAAACACCACGACCTCCAGGGAGGAGGAAAGTTGTCTTGTTGAACACCTCGGTGGTACGCTAGAAACCTAACTAATAGGCAAACATGTCCAAGCAGTCACGGCGATATTGGATCCAGGGTACCCCTTGCACTCCCATCCCACGTTTTTCTGATATTCTACCATGCACGTTCGCTTCGCCAGTGATGTCGCAATCTCACGTTTGGCCCTTATTACGCTCAAAAGTGTCCCCCCAGGCGACGAATGGGACATAATCAACAAAGTTCAATGCGTACATAACACACCACAATCTCACAGCAGGAACTCGGAATTGGGTCTCAAGGTCCAGCCGACGAACCGTACGCTGTCATTCGCGCGGTGATTGGTCTCCGCGATGGTACTCCGGAGCTACCCTAGCAGTACTAGTGGTTCCGAGTCCCCCCTGATCAGGTTCCGCGCAAGAATACGTGAAAGAATACGTGATCGAGTGGAAGGGGGGATCATACAAGATGCCTGCCGATGAATTGTGTATGTCCAGTTGAGCGTAGTGATGATTAGAATTTTGATCGTAAACGCACGACGAAGCTAAAAGGCTACTTATGAAATTGAATCGGAATAGCGTGGATTGATTTGAATCGTCTGCAGAGTTGGCTGCTTAAGAATGGAAGACGGACTTTTTCCGAGTCCTATTGATTGCAGGTTGTGACTCATCATGCGACCAAGATTCCTGAGTCATTTGAGGAGCTTCGACTTGAGTATGGCTCATCACTCGGAATCCTCTTGTTTTCTTGATTTAGACGAGACGATCGAGAAAGAACACGGAAAGACCGTCTGCTGCTTCGGCATGAACAGAAGTAAGAACATCACTTGACCTTCAGCGATCTACAGCGAAGAGACTCAGGGACACTGAGAAACATACGAACACGAATTTCCCTCATTCGGAGAACGAAAGCTACATGAATCATTTTCTTCGTATTCAAAGACTAGGAAACAACAAGTATACTTTGTTTAGAGTCACACAAACACAGGTGGATGTATCTAAAGTAACACAAATTCAGAGGTCGTATCATCGACAACAGAAACAGAGAACGGTGTACGGTGTGGGATGTACGCGCCAGGCAGTGCGAGAAAAAAGTGTAAGGAGGGGAATAAGGGTGGCAGCCTTTTTCGTCACGTTCAATAAAACACCCATACGAGTGTAACATGAACTGACGAACGCTGCTCATATTATATCGAGAAGTACGGAAAAGGAGGGGTAAAATGGAGATGAAGATGGAGATGGTAGCAGTGTAAGGGGGGCAGAAAATGACACAGAGAATACGAGGGAGGGATACAATCGGCTACACACAGATTTAGGGGATTGGTTGGTTGGGGAATGATGGATACAACAACAGTTACTTTCGACTTTCAACTTTCATCTACACCGTTCTCACCTTCCTCGTCACCAACCCCAGACGAAGACGAAGGAAGAGAGACAATCATACAACCGACGACGACGAGGAGCATTCATCAACGTTTCTGAGGCGTTCCTAACGTCGGCACGCCTCCCCTCGCATTCTCTTTCGAATGAGCCGACGAAGGCACCGGCGTGGACAATTTCGGAATATGATGTACGGCCGTCCCATCTTCCAATACAGCCGTAGGGGGGACGTCGTCCACGGGTTTCATCGCATCTTCCTCGCCAGCGGGTATCCCATCCTGAACTCTCTGACCACCCGCAGCGGACCCAGACCCCGTATCCTTTCCCTTTCCCTTCCCCTTACTCTGTTCGTTCTCTCCGGCTTTAACCCCTTCACCTCCGCCTCCCGAAAGACTCGCCATAAGCTCTTTCCTTCGTCTCTCCTCTTCCTCGATCTTTCGGAGTGCTTCGACTTCACCTTGGACGACGACGCCTTCTAGCCATTTGTGATGGATCAGTTCGCTTGCTTTCGCTCGTTTTTCGGGGTTGAGGCGGAGCATGGGGTTCAGGAATGACGCGATAAGGTCTGCTTCTTCCTTTGGTAGGAGGTACTTTTCGTGCAACACCGCGTCCAACGGCCAAAACCGCAATTTCTGAATATGCCGAAGTTCACCTAGGGCGCGAATCTGTGAGCCCAACCCCTGTGGAGGTAACGAACGAGACGATAAGGCACACCTTTCCGGTTGAAAAAGTCGGAACTGTATTTCCCAGAGAAGGCAAGGTGTTTAGGGAACTCGCCCATGAGCTCAATGATCTGAGCGATGTGGTCGTCGTCTTTACTGTATCGCGAGCCTGAAGCCGGGTCAAAGAGGTAGTCGCCTCCCGTAATCAGCTCGAAAATCTGCATATAGTGGCTTGAGTATATAGTCACCGTCGTGTGAGAAAAACGGGTACGTACGACACAAGCTACACTCCAGATATCCGCACTGGGACCCCACCGCGCACCTAAGATGACTTCCGGACAGCGATACTGCCGCGTTTGGATGTCGTCGGTAAAGTGGTGCTCGACCCAAGTAGCTAGTGAACCATCCCGGCACTCAGCTTTCTATCGTTCACACGGGGATTTTCAAAACACAGAATACGCACCATTTCCAAGGTCGGCGATCTTGACAGTGATCTTTTCCTCCATAACAGGAGGGACACCGTCTACGGACATGACGCTACTAGACAGAGGCGGGTCTGTCGGTCTCCCCGTCGCCTCTGCCGGCGAATACGGAGGCGGCTGGCCACTCGCCGTCGAACTTTGTGCAGACAATGGTGGCGCAGAAGGTACCCCATGCGCCGGAGCCTGCTGAGAAAGGAGCGAAGGACCAGAAGGCTTGGGTTTCGTCGGCGTCGACTTGTTCTTTTCGCCAAATGGCGACCCCTCAAGTTTTACGTTGGATATCCGCTCCGCAGCCTGTTCAGTCGAGTCTGCGCGTTTAGCAGCGTCACCTTTGGTCATGGCCGTGGTCAAGACATCTTTCGAGCTACCGACCGAAGTCGGCTTGCTGCCCATCTCACCATCGATCTTACTCATCCCAAACGCCCAACGATCCAAATGAGAGGTGGATCCGAAGGAAGAGCTAGGCGAGGGAAGAGGTTGTGAACCTGTGATGAAGACGGATTCGGATCTAGGCGTTTGATTCCCGCCGCGGCCCTTTGAGGGAGGGACACCGACGAGTCGTGTGGGCGGGGGTGTTTGCGAGGCAGACTGGGCGGCGAGCTCGGCCTGAATGATGGATTCGACGTCGTCGATGGATATCAGCACGTTCTCTGGTTTCAGGTCTAGTATGCGAAAAAACCATCGATTAAATGGGGGGGTTTTTGGGCATTGCGAGAGACGAAAGCGCACGAACCGGTGTGGATGACGCCGCAACAACGATGCATGTAATCCAGGCCCAGGAGTATCTGCTTTGCAATTTGTTTGCAGAGATGCATTGGGACGCCCTTGTTCTGATGCCGCTTGATGAGGCCGAGGAGATTCTCGCCGAGGACCTCGAAGACCATGCAGACGTGGGTGCCGTTGGGGCCCTTGTGCTTGAAGTGATCGAGAAAAGAGATGACATGGGAGCGCCCTGGATGGGAAATGGATGGGGAAATAGGAGGGTTCGGGTTGTCTGGCGAGGGCTGGACGGGCGGGGTGGAGGAGGTGATGAGGCGTTGGAGGAGCTTGATTTCGTCGAGGGCTGTTTCGGTGTATCTCGGGGCAGACTTGACGACCTTGAGGGCGACGTGGCGGTTCAATCTGACCGCAAAGAAGAAGATATCAAGTTCAGGGCTAGAGTGAAATCGGTATGCGCACGCACTTTCTGTCCTTTGCGAGCCAGACGGTGGAAAAGTGGCCCCAGCCGAGTTTGCGGACGACGACGTATCTGCCGTCTGAGAATTCGTCGCCGATGTGGACGGGGTGGTAGCCTCCCTTGACATAGTCCTCCCAGTCTTCCTCGTCCTCGGTCATGACTGAATGCGAGTGAGAAGAGTCGTATGAGCCAGCGTCTGACATCTCGGCCTTCCTCCTCGTTTGCTCTCTTTGATGCGGTGAGATAAGCAACTCTGCAAGTCCCAATGTCCAGAGATAAGCAGCTCCCTACCTAGCGGCTATTTTCCCTCGTTATCTCCTCTGCCTTTTCGACCTTGCACCGTAGTCCCCCCGTGTCGTTTTGTCGTTTGCAGGCTTGTGCGCGTCGTTTCACCAACTGGTCGCGGGTGGCAGCTCAATTGCTAGATGGCGAGAGTGGTTGTGGCAGTACTAGTCGGCTGCACGAAACGCGTATCTTTCTCGCCCAATTGACGCGCATGTGATTGGCCGGCAACTTGCCGCGGCTTCGTTGCCTTTTCGGGAACTCTCTCTTGACTTCTGACATTCACCCTCTACCAGTCTCTCAGCTCTTCTGCAGCGTCCAGCAGGCACCCAATGTCGTCTGCCACTCTACCATACATCCAACGACCAGCGTCGCTCGCTTCTTGGCATTCTCGAGCCAAGCCACCGACGCCTCCCACGCATTCAAACGTCCCTTCCCTTTCGGCCCATTCTTCTGCCTGGCCTCCCATTCTCGACGTGAACCTGCGAATGCGCAATATCCAAGACCGGAGGTAGTCTCTGTAACAAGCAATAGACCACTCTCGGCGTGGAAAAGTCGTGTCGCCGTACGTTTTCTCTTGGCCTGCCATTTTACGTGTCCAGCGACACCGTCGTTCAACACTCTTCGCTCGAGGCTGTGTGGTTCTCCCTCTGCTCGCAATGCCAGCGAACTTCCTGTTCTCACGTCGCACGAGACTATACTTCACGGGCCGCCGCATCTATAGAACTTCGAGTACGCTTTTGGAGCAACTGCGTTTGAGCGTTCCCACTTCCATCTCCAACCCTCACACGACCACAGCAATCGTATAGTAACGCTGGGATACAGTCGTCTGACTTGTCTACGTCGTCCAATGATCATCGAGACATAACTTTCTCGTTTGGAGGCGTAGTGTGTGCAGTACGAAACAAGCGCCAGGAACGAAGCCTTTGCCACACAAGCACAAACAAAGACTTCGTATCTGCTCGCACGAGTCTCTCTGGTCTCCCAGATCTATCAACTACATACCCATCTTGTCAAGGGATCTTTCAGCTATATATTCCATCTTACTCCGCAGGCCTGCTCGGCATTCAAGAGGAAACTCGCTTTATACATATTCTCAAGTTTCAATCCTCGGACAGGCCGACACGTCTGCGATGAGTCACTTGGGTCGACTTGCATCGAACTTCAGCTCAACCGGCAAACCTGTCCTGAGAGATCCATTCTTGTGAAAGCTTCACTGAGATCTGAGTGTAGGTGTTACCCATTTCTTCAATCCTCACAGTCCAGCTCCACGCTTCTCACCAGGTGCGACGACTTTCCCGACCCAGCTATAGTTTGACCCAGGGCCTGATTTTTGCGTCCTAGGTGCTCCCAAGGTTCGTCGACGACGACAACGTTCACATTCAGACTCTCTAGGTATATCTCGGTCTGTATGAGCTTGACCTGTGACAACGATAACACGAAAACTACATATAAATATCGAGTCTGCATTTACCTGTACATTCCGTGATGATGACCACCTTAACCATTGTACAACAGAATTTACATAGGCTACCATTCTGGATACTTTAGACTACCCCTGCAAGTAACTTCACGTATTCCTGTGGCTGATCCCAATGGGGCTATAACATAAGGTAAGTACTCAAATGTAAGGAAGAAAATCCCGGGGGTACTCACGAAATGATTGAAATCTTTCCAGAGATGGAAGTGAATAGGACGTTGGGTATTGCTGGACGTTACAGTCCGTGCACTCGAGTCAGGGGTTCCTTGAGGAGCAACATCTTTAGCCCTGTCTCGAATCACTTGGTACAACTTCCAGACGGTCCAAACGCATATCGCAGCACTTCGTCCACAAGATACAACCTCCGTCCTAACCCGTGGTAACCACACCCCATTCCCTCCACCGTCTTCTCCTTCCCCAATATCCAAGCCCGAATCTCCCGCGCTGGTATCCCCGAACAACGCTTTCTGACGAACATACTTATAGATACCTTCACCAATATAAACGACCGGAATCTGAGATCGCTTCACCGACTCAATCGGTTCCGTCAATTCAGGAGGCATATCAGTGATAGAAGGGGGTATCTCCGTATCCGGTCCCGCCGCGAACCCTTTCAAGATATCCGAGTCCGACACACCATCAATCCCAATACCCCCAGTGTCGGTGTCAGTGTCGGTGTCGGATAATTGGAATGGTTGCTGAGATTGAGATTGGGAAGAATGGGAAATGGTTGAAAGTGCGTTGAGGACCGTGGAAGAGTGGGTGAAGTATGATGAGGCGAGGGAGGCGTAGAGTTTTGCGATGTTGGGGTCGGCGAGGAGGGCGTAGTTGCTTGCCCCGCCTGGGGTTGTCTTTGGGTCGCCTAGGATTGGGGGAGGGATACCAGCGATATCGGGTGGGGAATCTATTGCGCGTAAAGGTGATGTATGGATCAATATCTACGGTATACGAACAGCCAAGTGTTCAATGACTTACCGAACATGACATAGGACCTCAGGTACTTTCCCAACAAGCTTTGTTCTTCTGGATTGAGAAACTCGCCCCCAAAAGCAAGTAAAGGAAGGATCAAATGATTCCCAGACGACCATCCAACGAGTGCCACCCCTCCCTGCGCTCCTCCGCCATCCGAATGGCCACCATCAACCGGAGGTAACTTCTCATTCTCGACGAGCCAAAGCATGAACTTCGCGATCTCCTTGGCCCGATCTTTGAGATACTGAAGTCGTTCACGTGGGGATTGACTAGTGAGCTGAGCGAGCTCGGAGGTGGATAGAGGGGTCGAGGACGTATAGTCCCGTTGGTTCAGGGTGATGATCCGGAGGTTCTGCTCAGGACCAAACGGCAACACCTTCCTAAAAACACCTAAAACAAACTCAACGTTTAGCTGTGCTTCCACTTCTAAAGTCTGTGACAGATGTCGTACGTACCTCCGTTCCAGCTCGTTCCGTGGATAAGGATAACTGTGGTGTATACACCGTTGTGGGTGGGAGGAGGACCACTATCCTCGAAGTAAAGAACAGCTCCGTCCTCGTTGACTGGTGCAAAGGGCATCGTTGCGTGCGCGTACTAGTACGTGCTGTAGACTGTAGTGCTACAGGTTATAGCGAGGGGAACGGTGCACTTATATGCTCCTCCTCCTTCCGGGGAGCCCCGATCGGCGACGTCAAGGGTAACATCAAGTACGTCCAGTGCACAATAGAACATACGCTGATTCGTACATAGCGTTCAGGGGAAACAATGAAACTATGAAACATCCAGCTAGCGGTATTAGAGGGTATTACCTGGTATTAGTCGCTGGATGACCATACCTACATTGCGTGTAGTGACCAAAGCCCAACTCAGGACCTCCGTAAACCGGAGTGTTGGAGCGGCTTTCGTAGGAGGTTGGAGCGGTTGATCCGGAGTAGAGTAATTCGAGATTATAACTTGATTGGTATCATGATGGGTTGGCAGTCCAAAGCCCAACGACGCAATGAGAATACAGGAGATGACGCACAATGATTAGAGATGGCATTTGGCTGCGAGAGCAGAGTTCCGCAAATGAGAACTGAGGTCGGAGACTCGGAAGTGATAGATCAATTACATAGCAGTGCTCGTCTCGTACCCACTCATACCCACGACGGCACTCGAACCCATCCACCACGCTCTGCAGCTCCCGTCGTGGGTACCAGACCAAGTACATATTTCAGGGGGGTAGGGAAGAGTCGGAAAACTGAAGTTGTCTCACCTGGAATGCACACGTTCGTACGGGAAGATAGTGATGATGCGTACAGCTGGCGCGGCATACCCAAGGAGCGTGTCCCATATTACGACTGTAAGGGAATGTTGCCTTTTCATAAAATCATGACGTGCTCGAACTCAGTTCCCTAGAAACGATGGGAGGTGGCATTAGTACTTCAGAGAAGGGTTGGGTTTGGGTTGGTTCAAAACCGGTAACTTGAGGGCCGACAGGCCAATTCCTCAAGATGGAAGAGATGGTAGAGAACTCGTGAAAGAAATCGATTTCGAAAAGTTGGTAGAAGTTGCTGAACTTGAGAAGAAAGCAGCATTTCCTCCCGAGGCCGAAATGACTCTTGCACTGGATCACGTGATTGAAGAATTTGGTCAACGCAGCTCTACGTCACGGCGTTTTGCGACAGGATGCTAGTATACGACCACCTACGCCTTGGAGCTTGCTTGTACGTGGATTTCGAATTCAGTCTCCTTACGCTTACCTAGGTGAGTCATAGCGACATGGGCGACATACTTACACGTATAACTCCCTCGGCTCGACGTAGGTATTCGAGTTTAGTCATTCCAAGGAATCTCTACATGTGAGTACTTCACAGAGATACATGAGTAGGTGTTATGGCGCGAGTGAGTCTGGCAGCCTCAGCTCACCCTACGCGCTCTGATGCTGGTGTTGCCCCCAAGACGACTTCAAAGTGAATAGGATTCATGGTAACGACGTTAAAATCTCATCTTCAATGACCCTCTGTACGTCACACGGAATTTACGCCAACACTGTCATTTCCTATCCTTATACTACCCCGGCAAGTAACTTCATATACTCCTGCGGATTATCCCAATGCGGCTACGCGACGTGGCCTACTCAGTCACAAACAGGGGACGATAACTACAGCGTACTCACGAAATGATTGAAGTCTCGCCACATGTGGAAACAAACGGAACGTTGGGTACCACCGGACGTTGCAGCTCCCCTGGATTGACCCCCAGCGATACATTGAGGAGCAATACCCAAAGGTCTGTCTCGAACCAAGTCGTACAATTTCCAGGCGTTCCAAATGCATATCGAAGAGCTTCTTCCACAGACTACTACCTCCATTTTGACCTCCGGAAGCCACAGCGGGTCCGTTCCTGTTAATTCTCCCTGCGCTACCTCCCCTCGGAGGTCTTCATCGATATTCGTTGTGCTGACGAAGTCCCCAAACAGAGCTTTGTATAGAACACGCTTATAGGCGCCTTCGCCAATGAGCACAACAGGGATATGAAATCGCACTACGGATTCAGATGGTTCTGTCGCTTCTGCCGGAAGGCGGGTGATAGAAGGAGAGATAGATTTATCTGCTTCGATGGCGACTCCATTCAGAACATATGCGTCCGATAATCCGACGAGAGGACCGTGGCCGTCGGGCGACTGAACTAGGTGACTCGGAGTTGCAGAGGCGTGAAAAATAGATGAAAGCGCGTCAAGGAGTTTGTGAGAATGAGATGAATACGATGATACCCATGTAGGAAATGTTTGTGCCACTTCGGGTTTCACGACCTTGACGGGATCGTGAATAGGACAAAGGTACGTTTCGCCTACTTTAGGGAGTGGCATCCCGCTAGTATCTGGTGGTGAATCTATTTTCGAACATTAGCGGAAAGGAAGGAACTTGCAGTCAGTGTCGACTCTAGCACGACCTGCAAGAAAGCATGCAGGTATTATAACGACATACCGTACATCACATATGACCTGACATATCTCCCTAGCAAACTTTGTTCGTGTGTGGAGAGGAATTCACGACCGTATGCAAAGAACGGAAGAGCTAGGTGATTACCAGATGACCACGCTACAAGCGACACTCCCCCTCGTAAGTCCGAGCGAATACGACCCACTGCAACTGGCACGCCGTCGGAACAATAGAAGGGAGGTATGTTCTCGTTCTCGATGATCCAAATCAAGAACTTTGCAATCTCCCTAGCGCGATTTTTGAGGTATCGAAGACGTTCGTTTTGCGAGTTACTAGTGAGCTGAGCGAGCTCCGGAGCAGATAGCGGCGTCGAGCTCACGAAACCACGTTGGTTCAGAGTGATTATACGAAGACCGTGCTCAGGTCCCAAGGGTAAGATCTTCCGGAAGATACCTGAAGTGATCAAAACATAAAACGCTGCTTTGAAGAAACTATACAAATGCCGCAGCTTTACCTCCGTTCCAATATGTTCCATGTATGAGGACAGCCGTGGTGTATACGTCGACGTGATCTCCCTGGGGAGGACCACTATCCTCATAGTAGAGAACAGTCCCATGCTCGTCGACTGACGCAAAGGGCATGGCTTGTGGTTTCTGGATTGGGGTGCGGTAAACCTGCTACTCGTAGTATGCAGCACAGTAGCGACTCGGAGAACCAACCGTATCTTTATATGCGTATCCTTCTTCTTCCTCCGCTTAGGTCCCACTCACCCAAAACCGTGATTTACGGGGAGGACCTGAACGCTTGGGCGGTATCGTTAGTCGCTGTATTCAAGGTGCCGGTTTCATGCTCATGAGGTATCACTATCGTAGCGTTTACCAGACCTCCAAATTGTGCCGCTCAACGTTCAAACTGTAGACAGGTGGTTCGATGATCAGCCTAGAGGTGATGGAATGCAAATCAGAACCTCCACAAGTGAGAAGTGGGAGGTTAGGGCTGATCTTGGCGTTTTCGCAGAGGTGAAGGCCAAGCGTACTAAACAGATCATCGGTCATCGATTGCAATTCGAAAGGCCATGCATAATCGAACGATAAAAATGTCAGGGCTCACGGGTGTCACTGCGTTTGACTTTCGCGCATGATCTTGTGATTGCGATACTGGGGGCGGATGAGGTTAAATGTAGAATACAAAGTGGAGCACAGTAAATGTCGATCAGGTCTAGCTGAGTTCAGGTCCTGAGGACACAGCGGTCCTGGAATACGAATACGCACTTTCTACTGCGGGGAATACAAAAAATGATTCACAGCTCATGCGATCTTAGGCAACTTGCAATGAGCCTAGACTTCGAGTTCATGTAGCTTCAGCGATAAAATACTGATTGAATGAATAACCAACGAGGACACCGTTTCAATTTCCTTCATACTATCTCGACAAGTGACTTTATGAATTCCTGAGGATGATCCCAATGCGGCTACAAAGCGAGGTAATTAGACTTAGAACGGAGAGGCGATAAATCCGAGTTACTCACGAAATGATTGAAGTCTTTCCAGAGATGGAAATGGACGGGACGTACAATGGCACTGGACGTCGCAGTCCCGGTGGATTGACCGCCGCCCGAGTTAGCACTACCTTGAGAAGCAGAACCTACAACCCTATCACGAATCAACCCGTACAATTTCCAGACGTTCCAAACGCATATAGCGGAGCCTCGTCCGCAAGATACTATCTCCATTTTAACATGTGGGAGCCACAGGCCGTTTCCTCCAACGTCTTCGCCAATATCCAAGCCCGCTGTGTTGGCATCCCCGAAGAGGGCTCTCTGTCGAGTATACGTATAGATGCCTTCGCCGATCAGTACCACAGGGATCTGAGACCGCGTCAGCGATTCGACCGGTTCTGCCATTCCTTCCGGCATGCCAGTAATGGAAGGGGGGAGAGATGTGTCTGGTACGACGGCGAGTCCCTTCAGAATATCCGCATCCGTGACACTGACGGGATTGTCGAACGGGTGAGAGGAAGTAGAAATGGTTTGAAGTGCACCGAGGACGGTGGGGGAGTGGGTGAAATACGACGATGCAAGTGCACCGTAAGCCTTTGCGACCTCGGGGTCCTCGAGAACGGTGTAGTTGTTGGCAGGAGTGGTATTTGGATCGCCTAGGATCGGGGGAGAGATACCACTGGTATCGGGAGGGGAATCTACAGCCAAGGGAAGTAACGTTTGAGTCAATATTTACGCTATAGGCAGTGAGACGGCTTACCAAACATCACATAGGACCTGAGGTATTTTCCCATCAAGCTTTGCTCTTGTGGTGAGAGAAAGTCGCCACCGAGCGCAAGGAAAGGAAGGAGCAAATGGTTACCAGACGACCAAGCTACGAGGGACACTCCCCCCTCAGCTCGACCGCCACCCGAGTGGTTAGCGTCGGGAGGAGGCAGGTTTTCGTTCGTGATGATCCAAAGCACGAACTTTGCGATCTCCTTGGCGCGATCTTTGAGGTATTGAAGCCTTTCGCGTGGAGACTGACTAGTGAGCTGAGCGAGCTCAGACGCGGACGGCGGGGTCGAGGCGGTATAGTCACGTTGGTTCACCGTAATGACCCGGAGGTTGTGCTCAGAGCCCAAGGGCAAAACCTTCCGAAAGACACCTGTAAACAAAGGCAGAAATGAAGCAACGAACTAAAAGGGCGGTACAAACGTCGTACCTCCATTCCAGTTTGTGCCATGGACGATGATAACTGTCGTGTAGACGTTATTGCGATTGGCAGGAGCACCGCTATCCTCGTAGTACAGGACTGTGCCTTTCTCGTCGACCGGTACAAGGGGCATGTTTGCGCGTGCGGACCATAGCGAGGAAAAAGAGCACTTACATATGTTTCCTTCTTCCCCAACACAACGCCTCCCGGGCGCTCCCGAATTCAAGGGAAATACCGGGTGTGCACGAAAGCGTACCAATAAGGGGGAAACCTGGGGAAGCCAGCACAACGTGCAGCTTACACCTGGGGGACGCGATTGATGAATTGCGATAAATCAGAGCTTCTGCCCCTCGGGCCCGAGAGAGAGGATTTTCGCGACCATCCAAATTTCACCATCGTGAGACCGTGGTCGGATCTGGTTGCAGTCCATAGGCCAATTGGACGGCAACAATGTCGGGAGCCAAGGGAGGAGACCCACATTAGTTGCGAAAACAAAATCCTGTGACTAAAAATTGCAAGGGTGAGGCCGATTTCAGCGGACTTACTAGCGTGCAAACACACAGGGGTAGGAATCAGCTGAGATCCCGACGGTAGAATACAACTTGCATCGATTGACTTCTCCAGAATACATGTGTTCTACTGAGAGCGAGAGCGACGTTCTGACGGATCTTAAGCGAACTCGACCTATGCAGAGTGTCCTTAGTTTCTTCACGTTTATACAACCTCGGCGAGCGACCGTATGAGCTGCTCCGGATGATCCCAATGCGGCTGTCACGAAAAAAAAAAGATTTTGTATGTCAACGACGAGGTATAGACGACAATGATCAAAGACATTGTTCACTCACGAAATGATTGAATTCCCTCCACAGATGGAACCGCACGGGAAGCTTCGTACCTGCATCGACGGCGCCGCGGTCAATGCTTCGACTTCCGATCAAGTCGTACACCTTCCAAGCACTCCATACACATATCGGGATGCTCCTCCCGCATGACACGATCTCCATCCTGACGTTCCTCAACCAAGAGTCTCCATCTGCCTCGCCTTCCAAATTCGATCCGCTCTCCTGCACTCCATCGACTGCGTCCGAGGCAGCAGTACCGAACAAAGCACGTTCCAAGACTTTATGATACGTGCTTTCGCCCAGGAGCAAAACCGGTATGTGAGACCTTCCCACTGCTTCGAACGATTCGGTCGCTTCTGCGGGTATACGAAACGTAGTAGGAGCGATGGATTTGTCAGGTTCAGCGGAGAGCGCTTGCAGTATATCGTTGTCATTGACACTAGCACGACGCTCGGGAGACCAAGCAGAATCGGGGACAGGAAGAGCGTTCAGAGCGTCAGGAGAATGAGAGTAGTACGATGATACCCATAATGGGAACGCTTCGAATAGCTGAGACGGTTTGAAAGAGGGGTCGTCGATTGGGGAAAAGTACGTGTCGCCACGTTTGGGAACAGGCATTCCAGTGGCATAGTGTGGTGCATCTGTTTCCAAACACAGACATGATCAATTCGATCTGAAGGAAACACTGTATGAAGCGAGCACAAATGGTCACTTACCATACATCACATAAGACCTCAGGTATCTCCCCAGCAGCGTCCTCTCTTCAGAGGTCAGAAGGTCGCTGCCATACGCAAGAAGAGGAAGAATTTGGTGGTTGGCGGACGACCAACCCATGATTGACACTCCTCCCTGAGCCTGACCGGCACCAGAGTCGCCGGTCTGTGCTTGAATGGGAAGTAGGTTCTCGTTCTGGATGAGCCATATCACGAAAGCTGCAAGCTCTTTCGCGCGGTCCTTGAGATACTGTAAGCGTTCACCGGGATCCTCACTAGTGAGCTTTGCAAGCTCGAGGTCGTTGAGAGGAGTTGAACCAGTATAGTCGCGTTGGTTCAGAGTGATGATGCGGATGTTATGGTCCGAGGCTAAAGGCAACAGATTCTGAAACGCAGCTGAAATATATAGCGTCAAGGACTGTCTCTTTCTATTCTGGGTGAAGAAATCGGGGTCTCACCTCCGTTGTAGTACGTTCCATGAATGAGAATGACAGTCGTATAGTCACGTTGATGGTTTCGGGGCCGTCCACTATCCTTATAATAAAGGACAGTCCCTTCCCGATCAACTGGTGCGGTAGGCATCCTTGCAAGCAAGTGTTCGTGATGTATAGCCAGAAGTGGTAGCGTCCCTCCTTATAACACCTCCAAGCTGCCAATATTTAGTTTGACATGAGTACCAACCGCTGGAATTATCCGAGGCGCGGAGGGGTGAGAACAGACCCGCATCCTATCGGCCAGAACCAAGGCTCCATGATTGAAAATAACGCTAACGACCAACACAAAGTGTGTGGCGTACGCCATATTGTGGATCCGATGCGAGAGCTTGGAACGTACACGCGTCATAAGATCTTCAACGCTTGTGAGCATCATCGTCCTCATCGTTAATATTCAAGACGAAGTTACCTGGATTGGCTAGCCATCACAACGGGCACCTTATACACGCACCATGTAGACATTAGTGATTGCTCTTGTCTTCTGAAAAACAACTGACAGGCGCGAAACATCAGTATGACACGACATGGGCATAAAGAAGAATCATTAGAACCCACATAACGTATGTATGCCGGCGACAAACGATATGACATGCGGCGTGAACGAACTGCCAGCCATCGCGACCTTACAAAAATAATTCACGTCCCGTGTGGAATACAGGCGACAAAGAACGGATAAACTTACCAGCCTAACCGTCAGTACGACCACCCCATTCTCACTGACTACATGCGCCGTGTGTAACTTGCACTACTGTGCAGTATCACGTTTGCGCCACTGCTATTGATTTAGATACGACTGCTATGCCACCAAGGCTTGATTGACAGGGGATCAGGGGGGCGGATCGTCGCACGCGTCTTTGGTCGGGTTGGCAGAGAGGAAGAGTAAGGTATACAGTACGGTAAGAAGCAGAGGGGTGATCTTCAGCTGTGTCACGGAAATGATGCATGGAAAGAGGACCTTTGGAATATCACCCATTCAGTACGATCGTCAAGGACAATTCCGCGCATTTCGGAGGTGTGCGGAACCAATTGCAAGCAAAATGAGACAAGTAACCTATGTAAGAAACGGTCATGAGGTATGAATACATGCGAAAGAACTGTGCGACTCACATGGTGGACGGGCTTGGGCTGTCTAAGTTGAGCAAACCCCAATCGAAAGGTGCGGTGTGAAGCAGTGTAGGAATGGTATACCGGCCGTCCAGTGTCATGCAAAGACTGGGAGGTCCTGAATTCGAGAGATCCTGGAAATTGGTGAATATGATGCAGCCGCAGCCGTGGACGTCTCAAGGTTGAACGTTGAATATTCAACGGTGGAACATAAACGCATGAATGTGACGGTTATGCATGAAGCTTGCAACTTGAAGGATCTCAGGAGTCAGTGCGCGTCCAATTCACTTTTACGGAGCGTTTAGGTCACGTTACGTAGTGAAACAGTGGAAGCGCACAACGTCGCGACTCGCGTAGACCTCCTCCTCCTACCTCCTCTTCCTCGAGCTCCTCCGTCTATGACTCTCCTCTCTCGTCGCCCCACGCATCAACATACTAGATAAACGTGTAAATTTTAAATCTAAGCTTCAGGAGAAATTCCCTCAACGTAAATACCCTCCGAGCCGGCGCCGTGTCCGGCGAATGACATGATCTGTCTGGATTCTGGAAGCACGACTGTCCTAGCCAAAGCGCGAATCAAGTGTAAGGACGTTTCAGGACATTCAAGTTCAAGGACATTCTAGTCCGGGCCTCACATGATGTTCTCACCACCATCCTTCGTCCTTCGTCCTGAAGCTCGATAAATTCAAGATTGGGGGTCGTCATTCCTTGAAAATGTTTTGCGGCTTCTGCTAAGTTGTGCTAACTCCCACATACGCTGTATCCCCTCGGCAGATTACCTCGCAGAGTCGAAGGCTCGATTAATCATCATACCTCCCAAGGAAGGCTGTATCACCCCCCCCCCCCCCCCCTTCTTGATTTCGCAGAGCAGTCGAACCTGAGTTTTTCCTACCTCACGTCGCACGAGGATCATCTCCCCATAGCCCTGCCACCAAATTTGAACGTTTGAACCGTGGCAACGACGACTACCTCGCGTCCGTCCAGCCATTAAATTTCACGCAATCGCATGACCTCCCTAGCCGTCAACACTTCAACAATGGACACGACCTGCCTACAATGCTTCGACAAACCGTGGCCGTCGTACCTCTGTCGCATCGTTGACCAATGACCGAATACTCAGTCTCATATATCATACTCCGACTACTCCAAGTTCGCCGGTATTGACGAGTGCGAAGTGTTCCCAGTCCCTCAGTGTCGTCTCTATCTCATATCGCACGCTTTACATCCCGTGGACCGCGGTGCGGGAGGACACATTCAATATTTGAATATTCAAGTCTTGACCGAATGATCAGTCTTCACTAGCTTCACTCTTCACTCTTCAATCATCACTCATATTATTATCATTTGAACCCCCTCCCAACCACCGACCAGCTCATGATCAAATGCCTATCCATACCACGCGATAATAGTAATACAACTAAGTATGTAAGAACCATTCAATATCGAAGAGCCCAAAGTCTATGGGACCATCAAGGTTTGGTGTGCATTTTCCTTTTTTCGATCGGACTGAGGACTCGATGCAGAGATTGACGCGATCACGTGGTGTATGATTCTGAAGACACGAGGTGTTCCGCGTCTTTTTCTTGGTCTTTATGCCTTGGTTTTTGGTCCTTGATGGTTTGTCCTTGGTCCTCATCCAGCTCGTCCCGTCTTCCTCCTCCTCCATCGCAATGCTCATCATCATGATGGGGACCATGAAGAAACCAGAAACATTGAACGAAATGGAGAACAATGACTCGGAGATGAGTCACAAGCGCAAGCGCTGCCGGGAGCCGTTGTAAGTTCGCAGCACCACAAAGGAGGGACTTGAACGTGGTGTGAACTCAGCTGACATGAAGAACACGAAACCAAGCTTGGAGAGTCCCGAGACGGTACTAACGACGAAACGATGAACGACAAACAATAAACGACGAACGACGAATGACGAGGGGACTAGTTGAATATTATTATTATTCTTATTATTATTATGGGTCCCGTTCGAGGTGCCCGGACAACGAACTGTTCAACTAAGTGACAAGTGGACAAGTGGACAAGTGGATAAGTGGATATGAACAACTGGATAACTGAAACTGATCGCTCTAGTTCGGCGTTCGACGTTTACGGAGTCGCTGAAAGCTGAACGTTTATGAAGTCGCTAAAAGCTGAACGTTTATGGAGTCACTGAAAGCTGAACGTTTATGGAGTCACTGAAAGCTGACAGCTGAACGTCCAGTCCGCACGTACCTTGTGACTCTATAAAAAGCCTACTCGCCAACTTGCCTACTTGCCTACTTCAAAGCTTGAAATTTGAAACTTGGAACGTGAAACTTGGAGGCCTCTTGACGTGCGTACCTGGGTTTGGCTTGAGCCAAAACGATGCACTCGAAAAGGTATTCCCAGAAGGGGTGAGTGCGTCTGCGTCTGCGTCTTTCCGTACGATTGAAATTGCGTCCTTGTCATCTATTGCGTTCCTGTCATCTCTTGCCACTGACGCCAAACCTGAACTGTCCAGGCGGGAAACGAGTGTCACCACGTACCCGACCCCGCCAGAGAGTCAAGTCAAGAACTGCGAGATGCATACTGTCTCACCTCCGAGGCATATCTATAGTGACTAGTACTCTACCGCCGCCGCTGGCGGGATGGATTAGTTGTGAACCTTGAAGGTGTTAATAGCTGCGACGCGTCAACGATGCACTCGGAAGTTTTCCCAGAAGTGGTGAGTGCGTCTGCGTCTTGCGTCTGTTCGTAAGGATTGAAACTGTATCCTTGTCATCTGTTTGCGTCCTTGTCATCTATTTGCGTCCTTGTCATCTATTTGCATCCTTGTCATCTATTTGCGTCCTTGTCATCTGTTTGCGTCCTTGTCATCTATTGCCACTGACGCTAAACTTGAACTATGGAGGCGGGAAACGAGTGTTACCACGTACCCAACCCCGCCAGAGAGTCAAGTCAAGAACTGCGAGACGAGATGAATGCATAAAGTCCTCACCTCCAAGGCATAGTTATAGCTATAGTGACTAGTTTTCTACCGCCGCCGCCGGGATGGATTAGTTGTGAACTTTGAAGTGTGTTCTGTCGTAGCTGTAGCCGTGGTTGTGGTTGTTGTGTCCTTGCTTGATCGAGGCCTGAGGCCTAAGCGTCCGTCGTCGTCGTCGCCCTAAGTGACATTGCACGTAGTCCTAAGCGTCCATCGTCGTCATTGCACGTCGTGGCTTAAGCCCCCACCTCTCCTAACCCGAAAACTCACCTGATGATCCAAAAGCTCACAAAAACTAGTCATTCACGTCCACGTTCACGTCCACAAAGCACCATCACGGTCCTGGGCTCAGTTTCCCATGTCGATTGGCAAAGCTCAGCAAGCCCAAGCACCCGACGGCGACATCCTATATGCAACGTCCTACATGTAACGTCCAATAAGCCAACGTCCAATATGTAGACATCCAGCGTACGACGTGAACGAGGTAGATCTGGATCGCGTTCTGATACTGTCTCTCGCGTGTAACTTGGAGGAAAGGGGGAGAGAACAGCGTCGGTATGGTATGAGATCTAGAACGATAATCGAGTCGATAGCATGGATACTGTGGGTCATATAGAGAGGAATGACACAGGCGAGGATTGAGCAGGAAGACTTGTAGAGACCATTGATGGCGCGCGAGACCCACACAGATCGCAAATAAATGACCAAGGAAAGTAGGGTAGGCCATAGACGATTGACAAGGGGAGTGGGAGTGGACCGCGAGAGGTTTACCTGACAATGGGAGCGGTCTGGTAATGTAGAGTGACTCTGAACGGGACCGCGAGTGCAGAAATGGGACCAGAGCTGCCAAGTTCGAGAGCGATTCATACGCCATGCGCCGTGCACCAGGCCGAATGCTGCGAGCTTCGAAAAGAGCAGAGGGGGGGGGTGGTTATAGCTGTATACGTCCGAGGAGGTAGGTCGTGAGCGGAGGAGGTACGAACCTGAAGCTGCGGCGCGTATTAATAGCAGACGGCAGTGGACGGAGCACCGAGCTCTCACTAACTTCCTCTGCTCGACGATTCTCCTGCACACGCCGACGCCGACGCCGATCGACACACCGTGACCATGGCCGCGCCCGCGCCCGCGCCGCCCTCCCGCTCAGACCCGATCACGCTCGACGACCAAGAGATTAACGGGAAGGACTTTGGGTTTGTCCCCATCCCGCGCCGACTTCGCCATGACCCGCGGAAGCCTCATCCGTGGAACCTGACACTCAACATCGTCTTTGGGCTCGCCAGTACCTTCAGTGCGTAGCATCTACCGCACGTGCCTACACTCATACTCACCATGACTAGCGGTGGCGAACTTGTACTACTGCCAACCCATCCTTATCCAACTCTCCCAGTCCTTCTCCGTTTCCTACAATGACGTCTCCCGCATCCCCACCCTCGTCCAAGCAGGCTACGCCGTCGGCCTCCTCTTCATCTCCCCCCTCGGCGACCTCCTCCCCCGCCGTCCCCTCATCCTCATCCTCACCTTCCTCGCACCATCTCTCACAGTCATCCTCCCACTCACATCTTCCCTACCCACCTTCTCCGCCGTATCCTTCCTCATCGGAATACTCAGTATAACCCCTCAAGTCCTCATGCCCCTCGCTGCTGACCTCGCTCCTCCCTCCCGACGCGCTTCCGCACTTTCTATCGCTTTGTCGGGGTTGTTGTTGGGTATACTCATTGCTCGGGTCTTGGCTGGTGTTGTGGCTCAGTTCGTCTCGTGGAGAATCGTGTATTGGGTCGCGTTTGCCGTGCAGTGGGCTGTTCTGGGGTTGGAGTGGGCTTGTATACCTGATTATCCGAGTAAGAATAAGAAGGGCGAGGGCTTGACGTACGCGAGGATACCGTGGACTATGATGAGGTTTTTGTGGACGGAGCCTGTGGTGGTTCAGGCGGTGTTGATTTGTATTGCTAGTATGTCTACCTTTACCAATTTCTGGGTACGTCCGGTTTGGGTTTTGAGTAGAATTTGTGAGATTGATGAGGATGTCGTAGGTGACGTTGACCTTCCTCCTCGGTGGTCCACCTTACTTCTACTCCACGTGCGTCTCCTTCTCATTTCCCATTTCCCATTCAACATCTTTACACCCCCCCCCCCTTCCCAAACCAGCCTAGCAATAGGCCTCTTCGGCCTAATAGGCATAGCAGGCGTCGCCTTCGCCCCTCTCATCGGTCGTCTCGTCGATCACCTTTCAAATTGGACAGCTACGATGATCTCGACGGTGGTTTTGGTGGGTGTTTGGGTCGTTGAGACTGGTGAGTTTTTTTTGAATTGAATTTGTGGTTTGTGGTTTGGGTTTGCACGAAATTCCGTACTCACCCACCCACCCATAATCGACTTCATACTCACCAATAATCAACCCAACCCACCCATACTCACCCAACCCAACCCACTTCACCCAACCCAACCCACTTCACCCAACCCACCCCCCTCACCCACCCCCTACAAATCAAAACAGCCGCAGCAGGCCTCAACAAATCATCCATCGGAGCAGTCGTCATCACTGCGTTTGGGTTGGACGTGTTCCGACAGATGCAGCAGGTACGTGTCTGTGTTTTCTTGTGATGTGAGGTGTGTTTTCTTGTGATGTGTGGGGATGGACTCGGGGGTTGTGAGACTCAGAGTGAGAGACGTAGCGTGTCTCAGTATTGCAAGAGACGAAGCGTTCCTCTTACGCCCCCTCGAGGCGATCGCGAGGGGCGCAGTGTCTCGATGTTTTTTTTTCGGCGAGCGACGCCGGCTCTACTTTTTTGAGAGAAACAGTAGCTCTTATGTCACTCAAGAGATGCAATGGGCCTCTTTTGTTGTGAGAGACACGGTGGGTCTCAGCTTTGCCTCGAGACGCGACATGTTTCTTGCGTTGCTCGAGACGTAGCGTTTTCTCTCGCCGAGTCGCCGCTCTATGTAGACCTAGCGGTTTCTTTCACGTTGCTCGAGATGCAGAGTTTCTTTCACGTTGCTCGAGACGCGGCATATTTCTTGCGTTGCTCGAGACATAGCGTTTTCTCTCGCCGAGTCGCCGCTCTATGTAGACCTAGCGTTTCCTGCCTTGCTCGAGACGCGGCATATTTCTTGCATTGCTCGAGACGTACCGTTTTTTTTCTTCGAGTCGCCGCTCGAGATGCAGCATTTCTCTCTCCGAGTCGCCGCTCGATGCTTCTGGAGAGACAGAGCGTCCCCATCTTTCTCTCTATATATATGAAGTTTTTTCTCGAAAGACGAAAGACGGAGCAGAGCACGTCTCAAACTCGTCACTCCAGGTCTTTCGAGAGACGTCACTTCTTCCACTTTCTTTCAACTCATTCCCTCTCAACATTTCCTCTCACCTCGTACCAACAAATCGGTGATACAGTGATAACTCACGAACTTTCGATTCTGACTCACGAAATTTGTGATTCTGACTCACGAAATTTGTGATTCTGCTTAGGTCTCACTTACGAATTGGGTGTTTGGACTGGAAGGCTTGGAAGGTGCGAGGGCGAGGTTGAATGCTCTTTTGATTATTGCTGTGAGTTTCTTTTTTTATGGTTCTTTTGGGGTTTTTTGGGGTTTTCGGTTTGGCTTTGGAGGGGTTTGGGTTAGGTCATGAAGACTGACCACCCTTTTTCCTATTCTTTCTTGTTAATACTTTCTTCGTCACTCATCCCTCACTCGTTCCTTCGTTCCTCTGTAGCTCTTCATAGGTCAAGTCATAGGAACCTCTTCCTCCACAGCTCTCTTCACCTCTCCCTCCCCATCCTCCTCCATACCAGGCTGGAGAGCAAGCGCAGCACTCGCACTAGGCATGCAACTCTTTTGTGTTCTCGTGTTGGTGGTGAGAGGGCCGAGGTGTGGGCGCTGGGAGTGGGTTGGGTGGGGTTCGAGGGGTGCTGGTGGGGGGGGGGGTGTGAGGGGTGGGGAGGAGGAGGGTCGGGGTGGTGGGGAGAAGGAGGGTGTGAAGGGTGGGGAGGGTGGGGGTAGGGAGAAAGAGGAGGAGAAGGAGGGTGGGGAGAACTTACGGAGGGATGAAGAGAACTTACGGAGAGATGAAGAGAAAGAGATTGGGAGAGAGAAAGAGATTGGGAACGAGAGAGAGATAGGGAAAGAGAAGTTGCGGAGAGATGAAGAGAACTTACGGAGGGATGAAGAGAAAGAGAACGGGAACTCACACAACGATAAAGTCGAATCTCCGAAAGCTCCAAAAGGTCCGAGTCCGAGTCCAAGTCCGAGTCCGAGTGGAGAGGGACCGCAAAAAGAACCAGCCTGACTCGGAGAGAAGGAAGAGGGACTGATGACTGAAGACTGAAAGCGTGCTAATATGCCGAGTGCTAGTTGCCGGGATGAGTTGGAGTTGGAGTTGAAGTCGGGGGAGGCGTTCAATATGGATTTGGAGTCGGGGAGAGGGGGACGAGAAGAGGAGGAGGAAAACGAGACGAGCGGACGAGGAGGGGAAAGCAAATCTGAAGCGGAAGCGAGAACGAGAACGCGATCGGAATAGAGAGACAAAGACGAAGACAGAGATAGAGACAGAGGAGGGATCTCGACGAAGATATCCAAGTCGCATAAGAAGAAGAGGATGGAGGTAGCGATGGAGAGATCTTGGATTTTGAAAATTTGACCTCTCACATGAAAAAAGGACATAGTAGAGATGACCAGCTCAGTCTCTACGACGCGATGCGACGACACTCACGAGTCACGGTACACTACTACACTGCCTTTCCACGTCTTCTGTCTTCCGTCTTCCGTCTTTATTCCTTGCTGAAGGATTATACTACGATGGTATACACGACTGACACTACAACCACGAACCACGATTATGAATTTTCGATTATCGTTTTTCGAGTACTTGCGTCGTGAGGACCATGACCGCGATTATAACTATGACTATGCTGACGACTCATTCATCTCCACATTCGCTTCCCGGGATACGCATATCGTCAGTCAGACCCTCGGTGCTCGTATTCTCTCAATCTCAATCCCCAAACCCCGAACCCAAACCCAAACTGTCTCCGAGTCGTTTGAACAATTTATCTCACGATTAGTAGTAGCTACAAGCCAAGCTAAGATGTGCCTTATCTCGAATCCCGCTAATTGCGTTGGTACGATGTGCGATCGTACTTATTGTTATGTTTCTTCTGCACTGGCTGCGCACGCAGATGGACTCGGACATGAAAGCGGTCCAAGTTGAGAGAAGACGTCTCGACTCGACTGTCGGTGTGTAGTATGAAATGGGACGGGATGAAGGGTATAATAACAGCTTTTATTGCTTGCTGTGTATTCTCCGAGTCAAAAAATAAGAAACAAGAGTCAAACAGCGAGATTGAAGAGGAAGAAGACGCGAAACACAAACTCACGACGATTAATCGCGTACACATACACCACGTGATCGCGTCGCGCGTCGACTTGACTGGCGCACCAGTCCAAGTTCCAACTCAAAACATCAAAAAATCAGTGGTCTACGATATCGATGTATTAGAAGGATGACAATTATTAGTACGGCCGTCGTGGTGCTGACGGCCAACGAGGGATTGGAAAGAAAGGGATTCAGTGACTGCCTGAGGCGAAGGGGAGAACGTCAAGCCTTCAAAGTTCGATCTATGATCTATCGAGTTCCAGGCCTCCGAGAGTCCGAGCCGGGATGGTGACGGGGACATGCGAGGATATATGTCCAAACGTTGAAGCAAAAACTGGGAGGGTGAACGTGAAAAAGAAGAGGTCGAGATGAGATGAGATAAAAATCAGAGATGACCACCGCAGGGGTCGAACCTGCAATCTCCTGATTACGCGAATCGTAGTCAGACGCGATGCCATTTCGCCAGGCGGCCGTGTGACAGAGAGGGGTTCGTAAAATTACATATTCGCCAGTTCGTCTTTTGCAGTTTCCGCCCGAAGTTCCTTCATCTCTGTGAACCACTCCATGCGCTGGACTTCTTGGTCTCGTACCCAGCCGGTACTTGCCGCACCCCACCACCGGGTACTGCGCGGTGGAGTACCGGCTGGGTACGAGACCAGGACTTCTCTCCTATAACCAGGAACCAGGTCGTGTTCCTCAACTATATCCACTTCTTCCCTTAGGAGATTCGTATATCGTAGGAGATGCGTATGAGTCTGGTATGCGAGAGCTTGAGCGCGTCTGATATTCAGTATCCCTGTGAGGGCTGCCCGGAATTGACGCGTTTTGAAGGGATACGCTGCTAAGGTTCTGTGCTTCTCTTCATCTGGAATGTCATCGCAGTCCGGAGTCGACGTCCCCTCGTCGACAACGTGCAATCCCAGGTCTGCTAGTACATCATGAAAGCGGTCGATGGGAAGCATCTCGTATACAGGTAACTATTGATATTCAGTGAGTCAATAGCGTTCGGAGCTCGCGGAGACTTACTGTGCAGTTCGCTGGACGTTTTCAATGGAGTTGGTCGTTAACGTTGTCACTTCAGATCTTCATGGGTCATACCACGTCGAATGAGGACGCTTCGGATGTTATTGCGAGCGTAGCGAGCATTCACCGGCACCGGCTATAGGGGGTGAACTCCCCGAACAAACAAGTACAAACGTACGGCGCAATTCACGAAAAATAGCTGAAATATTCAATTCTTCTATTACTCGAGCATCTCTCGATGAATTTCAACCAACCAAGTTTCATATACAGGATATCTGAACTCTTTCATTGAACTGATAACATCAGTGGGATAGGTGCAGGTTTGGGTGAGTTACGTCTCTTCCAGTCCGACCGAGCGGCGAGGTCTCTTCCAATTGAACCGCGCCACTCGACGCGTCCACAGCACGTGACATGTTAGGGCATCGTCTCAGCAACGGTTCATCTCAGGTGTTTGTCTGTGCCTTGGAATTGCTTACACCATACAAAGTACTGCTAAAACCTCTCGGACGAAGCATAATGTGGCAAAGGGGACCGAAGCAAGCCCCTCGTCCTGACGGAAGATGTTATAGGATTAGTAGTTGCAGTCGGCTAGCGATCTTGAAGCGGATGCCGGAACAGAACAGTCCTAGCTCCGTAAGTTGTACATACTGAAATTCATCCGTAGTCCGTGCACTTGTGCACTTTACCTCAGCCTGCACGGCGTCGGACTCGGACAGGATATCTCGTATGTCTAAGTTCTACTTGCCTTCCCAAACGTTGTGGTAAGCCCAACTGGGAGAGTCATTTAATTCTACCCCAGCATAGCATGCACGAACGACTCGGAACGAGTGAGCAGACGCGGGCCGCAATTTGCCGAAGCGATGAGCAGTCGGTCACGAGACCAACCACTGTCGATCACCTTTGCCTTCAACGCCTTCGTTCGCGCTTTTCACACCAACGCCTCGCATTCTGCCAGTGCGGCCTATTGGGTATTTGGGACGCGTCTGATTTGTGCAGTAACCTGCAAATAAACGAACTGGCGGGGAAGGACGCGATACGATGAAGGTAACATCCCCCGTACCGTTCACATCCTTCCCCCATCTAAGCTCACTTCCTCACCCCGCTCCCTCAGATCGCAATAGAAGGATGCTGCCACGGCGCCCTCGACGACATCTACGCCTACATCTCCACACTCGAATCGCAAAATAACTATAAAGTCGACTTGCTCCTCATCTGCGGCGACTTTCAAGCTATGAGGAACGAGAGGGACTTGGCGTGTATGGCTGTCCCTGATAAGTATAAGAAGTTGGGCACGTTTTGGAAGTAGGTGGGCGTTGCGCTATGTTTTGTTTGGGGAGCGGAGGTCAAGATGATTGTGATGACTTATGGGGCTGCTTTGTAGGTATTATACGGGAGAGAAGAAGGCTCCCTTGTTGACTATCATCATTGGCGGTAACCACGAAGCCTCGAATTACTTTTGGGAGTTGTGAGTACCCTTCACCATGTATCCACTCGCTGCTGCTGATGTGCTGATATATCGATATGAATGCAGGTACCACGGAGGATGGATCGCTCCAAACATGTACTTCCTCGGACACGCCGGGTGTGTCCAAGTCAACGGGATACGAATAGCGGGTGCATCGGGCATATTCAAGCCGCATGATTTTAACCATGGTATGTGTATATGCGTCTTTACCTTATCGACGTGCTTGCTGGTTTATGGAAGCTATGAGTTGGCTAACTAACGTTGTGGGATTGATATTGTAGGTCATTGGGAGAGGTTACCGTATTCCCCTGGTGCGATGAGGAGTATATATCATATTAGAGAATATAATATCCGTCGTTTATCACTCGTAAGTACCCCATCCCATCTTCCACCCATCCCACCCTCAACTCTCCAACCCATCTCACCCCACCCCATCCCATCCCAAACCCATCCAACTCACTAACCCACCCATCCCACCAGCTAACCCAACCCCAAATCTTCCTCTCCCACGACTGGCCGCAAGGCATCGAACACCACGGCGACCTCTCCTCTCTCCTCCGTCGTAAACCTTTCTTCCGACAAGACGTAGAGAGAGGGGTTTTGGGAAGTCCACCGATGATGGGGTTGTTGAGGGTGTTGAGGCCGCGCTGGTGGTTTGCGGCTCATTTGCATTGTAGGTTTGAGGCGGTTGTTTTGCATGGGGAGGGGGCGGGCGGGCGGGTTGGGGAAGGGGTTGATGGGCGAGGGGTGGGCGGGCGAGGGGAGGGTATGGATGTGGATGGTGTAGGAGAGGGAGTGAAGGTGGAAGGGACGAACCCGGACGAAATCGTCATTGACGACAACGAGTTTGACGTACCCCCGAAACCCTTGAGTGATACGCAACCTCAAACCGAGGTCCCTTCCCAACCCCAACCCGTTCCTGTTCCCTCTGTCCCTACGCCTGCTCCCTCTCCGGTTGTTCCTACGCCCGCGCCCGCTCCCGCTCCTCCAGTTGTGGTACAAAGAGAAAGAAATCCAGACGAGATTCTTCTAGAAGATGAAGAAGAGGACGTCGTCATTCCCCCTCCTCCTCCTGTCGCTTCTTCTTCGGCACCGGCGCCACGATATACTTCAGGGCCGACTGGGCGACTCTCGATATTTGACTCTCATCAGGGACAAAACGTGACTCGGTTCTTGGCGTTGGATAAGTGTCTCCCGAGGAGGAATTTCTTGGAGGTTGTGGATGTTTATCCTCCTGGGGAGGGGGGTTTAGAGGAGTCGCGGCTGGGGGAATCGACGCAGCCTCAACCGACGTCTGATTCCACATCCCAATCTGCACCATCCCAACCCTCCCAATCTGCACCATCCCACCCATCTCAACCTTCGCCCACATCCCAACCTTCGCCCACATCCCCCTCCCAAGCACCCCAATCCGCACCGACCCCCTCCCCCTCCCCCACCCAACCGCAAATCAAACTAACCTACGACCCCGAATGGCTCGCCATCACACGCGCCTTCAACCCTTACATGCCTCTCTCCCGCGACCAGCCTGTGACGTACCCGGATGAGGCGATGGCGAGGGAGATGGTTAGGAGGGAGAGGGTTTGGGTTGGGAGGGTTGTTTTTGGAGAGGGGGAGGGTGAGGAGAGCAAGGACAATGTAAATGGTGAGGAGGGTGAGGAAAAGGGGAAGGAAAGAGGAGAGAGTGAGGGGAAGGGTGATGGAGAGGAGGGAAAGGGAAGAGAGAAGGTAAAAGGGAAAGGAATCAAATACGTCGAAGATTGTCAGACGTTCGTCATGACCGCTCCTGGACCTACGCCGGACCTTCAAGACGGGAATAAGAAGAGGAGGGATCCGTTGAGTAGGCAACAACGTGAGTTCTTCTTTCTCTCTTTTTCTTTGCCAGTGATTCGTTGACGTTGCGTTTGCTCTTACCCATTTTTTTTCTCTTAGCTCCGTACTATCCGAACCCGCAGACTGCTGCGTTCTGCGCTATGTTGGAGATTGAGAATAAGGTTGATTATACGCGGTGACACTATAACGACGCGCCACGACGCGATGACTTCTTCGTCTTGGTCTTCGTTTTCGTGCGCGCGTATGGTCAGTGTGTTTCTTATGTGATTGTGATTTGTGGTTTGGGTCACGTCTTGTCGGAGGTTGGAGGTTTGAAACTTCAAAGTGGTTTTGTATAATAACTATGGGCGTTGTGGGTCGGTCGGACGGTGTTGTAGGTGCGTCCTCGTTCTGTCCTAATTTCGGTCGAATCTGAACGTTACTGTGATTATTGACTTAACTTGTTTCTCGCTAGATTAAGCAGTCTGGTCATCAGTCATCGAATGGAAGCAACAAAGTGTTTGTAGCTCAGTTGCATCGGAAGTCCGACCGCACGTTCCAGTGCGTGAGCATCTATTTCTCTACGAACGTTCCAAAGCTTTGAGAATGTCGAGGATGACATTACAGGTGCGTGAGTCTCGCTTTGGATAATCCTCGTCCGGTCGTACTATCGGGTGAGTCACAGCGTGAACTCGACAGTGGCCGAGACCGTGGCATTCCTGTATCCGTCGTTGTCAAGTATCGGCTCCTCTTTTCGACAATGTGTTCGAGCTTTGCACTCGGGGTGTTAGAGGTATGTGAGGTTCGTGTTGGGCGGTCCACAGGAACGTAAATTGATTCTTTGGTGAGTTTAACCAACGTCAACTTCAGATTGCTTGTACACCAGCGTCGTACTGTGGCCAGCGTACGCTCGAATAGTACATCCCCGTCCAAAGCCGGCTCATCTTCTACTAACGTAGTTATTGTTAATACGTGAGAAAACACCATCATCCTCAGTCTCGCGCAAAGTTGAACTGCTAAGCTACTCTGACAGCCTCCTTAACATATCACGATAGGTAAGTCCATCTATCTGCAACCGTTCTCTCTTAATCATCATCGCCCGAGAGATGGTTTTTTATTTACACACCACGCCCCCGACAACATGTATGGGAAGGTCCCTGGTGAGAACGTCCACTCTCACCCTGATACTTTGCTCTGTACGTTATCGCTGCGGAGAACCATGGACTATCTAGGTCTGAGCCTGTTTGTTGGTGATTGGAATTGCGCACTGGAAGGGAAGGCTTGCTTGTAGGACTGGACGTCTCACATGAAACCCAAAAGTTTGTATCCCTGGTTGAGCTTACTAACTGCTTGCTTCAACAGTAGAATATACGATTAATACGCATTCATGGTTGGGTTTACTCTTCCTGACCCGATTCGTACATAGTATGCTTCACAGCCTACGCGTCCACCCTCGAGACAGAGATACAGTCGACCTTCAACTGCAGAGATCGTTTTAGTCAGTGGTACGTACGCCAAAGAACAGCCCGCTGACTAACAGCACCCTTTGTACACGCCTCCTCTTCCTGTTCCTCGGAGTCCCTCCTCCCTACTTCTGCGCTTCGCTCGGAATTCTGGGCGTGGACCCACTATCGGTCGTGGTGAAATCGAACACAACAAGTAACCGAATTTAGAACACGTCGCTCACCCGTATGTCGTATTTCCCAGGCTACCCATACCTTTGGTATGATACGAATATGTTTATAAGCTGCTATGCGAAATGGGAATGTCTTTACTCTCGGGACTCCTCGTCGAGAGCGTACAGGTTCGTTCTTGGTCCATCCTGGCTCAGTAAGTCGTATCATCAACCAATCTTGCCCGATTCTAAACTCAACAATTTACTTAGCCCGTTTCGTCGCCACCTAGATCATTTCGTTGGTACTACGTGCTACGTACATAACGGTGGCGAAACTCTAAATCGCGAAACTTACCATAATCCTGTCTACGCGAAGGGATCGGATAATGAGTACGACCCTTGATCCCCGCCGTCCTGGCGACATTGAACGACCCAGCCAGGATCCCGGAACCTCCTCTTCTAACTCGGTGAAACTAGACTTACCTGAATTGCCGAAGACGACTGGAGGAGATGTAAAGGTGGAGGAAGTTCGCGATGTTGATGTTGATGGAGAGGAAGAGGAAGTGGAAGATAGGCATTGTACGAAGGATTTTGGTTTGATCCCGATTCCGAAGTGGTTGCGACATGATCCGTCAAGGCCTCATCCGTGGACGTTGGCTTTGAATGTCGCGTTTGGGATTTGGAGTACCGTTTGTGAGTCCTTTGAGCTTCGTTTGCTTTTAGTCGAGATTCTGAGGCCTTTGCGTTGTTAGTCGTTGCGAATCTGTACTACTGCCAGCCGATTCTCATTCAACTCGCATTGTCTTTTAACGTCTCGGACGATCGGGTTTCTCGAATCCCTACGCTTTTGCAAGCAGGGTGAGTGTACGACAAATGGAGCATCTCAATTACCCTTCTAACGGGACCATATGCAGCTACGCCGGTGGGCTACTCCTCATCACCCCACTAGGAGACCTAGTCCCTCGCCGACCCCTACTTCTCCTTCTAACCTTCACCTGCGCCACTCTAACAATCGGTCTCCCACTCACCTCCTCAGTAATCATCTTCGAAGTCCTCTCCTTCCTCATCGGCTTCGCAACCGTCATCCCCCAAGTCCTCATGCCCCTCGCAGCAGACCTCGCACCCCCACACAGACGAGCATCAGCGTTATCAATCGTCCTCGCCGGTCTTCTCCTCGGTGTACTCTTCTCCCGTGTCATCGCAGGTGTCGTAGCGCAGTTCGTCACTTGGAGAGTCGTGTATTGGGTCGCGCTGGGGATGCAGTGGGTTGCGCTGTGTATGATGTGGGCGATGGTACCGGATTTCCCGAGGAAGAATAGGGACCTCACGTATTGGAAGATATTCTGGACTATGGGCAAGTTTTGTTTGACGGAACCGCTGCTTGTTCAGGCGGTGTTTGTTACCATTGCGAGTTCGTGCATGTTCTCGAATTACTGGGTATGGCTGTCAAGACTTCTTATTCGTGACCCTTTGATACTTACTAGTCATTTCGCAGGTGACGCTAACTTTCCTCCTTGCTGGTCCGCCGTACCATTTCTCGACGTAAGTGCCCCCATACTTCCACTCCCAACTTCACTCACGCCCCCTAGTCTCGCCATCGGTCTCTTCGCGCTCATCGGAATCGCCGGAGTCTGCTGCGCACCTCTCATCGGCAGAGTCGTCGACAAACTAGACTACTACGTCGCCGTCATGATAGCCACCATCGCCCTCATCATCGTATGGGCCATCGAAACCGGTGCAGGTGGAATCTCCCTCGCTGCTCCGATCATTACATGTTTCGGAATGGACCTTTTTAGACAGATGCAGCATGTTTCAATGACGAGTTGGGTGTTTGGGATTGAACCTGCTGCTAGAGCGAGGTTGAATGCGGTTCTTATGATCGCTGTGAGCGTGATTTCGTTTCGTATGTCTTCAAGTTCGACGTGCTCAAATTTGACATTTGCAGCTTTTCATTGGTCAAGTCACGGGCACCTCAGCCGGCGCAGCTGTCTTCCTCAAATTCGGATGGAGACCTGCAGCCGCACTAGCACTTGCCTGGCAGGGATTCTGTCTAGTCGTATTATTACTGAGAGGTCCCAGAGTTGGTCGATACACCTGGTTTGGGTGGAAGAATGAGACCAGTAGTGCGAGGTCGGAAGAGGTTATGCACGAGAAGTCACCGGAAGTGTCAACCAGGGAGTCAAAATAGGTGCTGTTGAATTTGTACGTTCATGATGATATTCTGGAATGGCATGGTGTTTGAATATTGAATTCCAGTTTCAAACCTCTCATCGCTCCCAATTTGCTCCCCAGCCTCTGCTTCCTGCTGTCTCCTCACCACCGCTATCAGTATCGCTCACGGTCCAAGCTAATATTGTGGACGTCTAAGCATGGTATTGAATGGACCAATCACGAACTGCTTTTCTACAACGTGCGCATCGCGGACCAGGACTTTCACTAGTACTCTGTCTTCGACATGCCTATTCCCTCATCCTAGTTCGACGACGCACTACTACTCACTCAGTTACGGCCCCTAACTAGTACTACTACTGTAAAGCGGCCCGGCGTAGTTTCCCTTACTCGTTTCTCAGAACCATGGAGCTCGCTATGGACCTGCTGCCTAACGGAGGAGACCACCCGTTGTCGACTTTGCCTTTCTTTTTCCACTGCTAACTCCCGGATGAAGTATAAGTAAGACTCAAAAGACTCTGCATCTCGTGGTATTGAGTCGGGAGGAGCTCGCCAGCATGGACGTCTGCAAAGGTAAACGACATCTCAAGTTGGAGGATCCCGATTCAGAGCCCCAGCGCATCGTAGCAGCGATCGCTGCACTCAACGGTAAGAAGTCAACAATAACCGTTTCCACAAGCCCGATCTGCATTGTACAATATCGCACTCCTCAAATCTCGTTCGCGTTGGTGAGTATTTAACATAGTTTGATATGGTATTATTGTTGGCACGTTCCCTGTACCGAGTTATGATCGTCGTTTTGTCGAGGTCATGAAGACCTTAGATATCAACTGCAGCCAAAGTTTGTCGTGTTTTGAAGTGTTCAGGCAGCCTGTTTATATCGTACTCCCATAATTAAGAAGACTTAGTTATTTCTGGTCCGGTCGTTCATCTCGATTCATGTTTCTCGAATCTAGATCGGGATGGGAACTCTTTGAGTGCCTCCCTGTTCATATGAACGGTACGTGAATGGTTGTTCTGTTGCCTTACTCTCATATCTCAAGATGTGCTGTGCTTTGAATGGATATTTGGGTCAGCCGCAATCATAGAGTGTTCCAACAAGTGACCCTTCGATGCAAGTACTAGTCTCGTGAGTTCAGATACCGCAATACATTGCCCATTTCCATTTCCCCACGCTCTGTACTCAGTTTATTAGCTGTCGCGTCCACTAGTAGTCTCTGACTGATCTCCCACCTGAACATCTGACGTCCGTTTTTATTTTTTCACCAACTTGATGATAATATCATCTTCTCGTGTGTACACCCGGTGATCACATACCCAAGACCTCTCCCACCATCATCACATCATATATGTGAAAAAGCACGAGCTACACAGAACCAGAAACGTATCGAGATAAAATACTTGAAGGAAAGGACGCTAGCCTGCGATTGCCAGGTGTTTGAGAGCCTCGTGGCGTCGAGCCAAGCTCAAACAGACGCCCACAATTTCCGGAAAAGGCAATCGTCGATCTGCAGTGCAAGAATTTCCTCCTCTCGCCTCCGCACCGTGCACTTGCTTGCTTTCTCTCTCTTCCCCTTCCCTCTCCCCTTTTCATTCACCCAGGCTATACGGTCGAGCTTTTAAGATGCTGAGAACAGTGTGAGTCTCATCTTTACAATAGGAGATTGGAAGAGAGGGATGAATGGCTTATTGCTGAACGCTTTCACTAGGAAACCTAAAAACGCACGGTCGAAACGAGCGTTGGAGAAACGCGAGCCAAAAGAGGTCGAGGATGCTCGTATCGCTATTTTTGTAAAGGGCTCGCATAGTGGGGAGAAGGTGAATGGTGTTATGAAGGATTTGGTACGTCTTTCGTCTTTATTTTACTTTCTTTTCAAGGTTCCCTACTTCCCCCTGCATTCCCTCCTCGTACAACCAAAATTGAAACCAAACCAAACTAACAAACGACCCACAAACACCACAGATGGCCCTCAAACGCCCCAACGCCATCTCCTTCTCCAAAAAGAACGTGATCCGCCCATTCGAAGATACCTCCTCCCTAGACTTCTGGTCCCAAAAGAACGACGCGAGTCTTTTCGTCGTTGGACAAAGTACGAAAAAACGACCGGATGGGTTGACGTTTGTGAGGATGTTTGATTATAGGGTGTTGGATATGTTGGAGGTGGGTGTGGATGAGTGGAAGGCTATGAGTGAATTCAAGGTGCGTTCTGCTTTGATAATGTACTGTGATATGCTTAATGATGTTCTCGGGTGTATGGTTAGACACCGAAAAGCACACCGGGACATAAACCGCTAATGCACTTCGCCTCTGAACTATTCGACACCCATCCCCGTTTCATCCAACTCAAATCAATGCTCATGTCCTTCTTCAACGGTGAAATCGTCGATTCGATATGTCTCCCCGGTCTCGAACACGTAATAAGCGTCTCCCTCGCACCTACCCCTCCTTCTCTCAACAACGCTTCCGCCACCCTCGGATCCTCAAACGTCAACGGCGACTCAACCTCGGAAGACTCAAAATCCCTACCGAAAGTCCACATCCGGGCGTATACCATCAAATTGCTCTCCTCCGGTACCCGAATCCCCAGAGTAGAACTAACACCCATGGGCCCCTCCCTCGACCTCTCCCTCCGTCGACACACCTCTCCCGACCCCGAGATCCTCAAACAAGCACTTAAACAACCCAAACTCAAGAAACAAGACGTGGAGAAAGGGTTGGGGAAGAAGAAGAAGAATATGGAGGTGGATGAGATGGGTGATTTGAGGGGTAAAATTCATTTGGTTAAACAGGATTTGGGGAGGTTGCAGACGAGGAAGATGAAGGGGTTGAAGCCTAGTAGGGATGTGAGAGATGGGGATGTGGAGATGAGAGATGCGAGCGATGTGGAGATGCAGGATGGGGAGGAGAGGTCGAGGAAGCGGAGAAAGAGCGCGTAGTGAGGGAGTTGTCGTGCGTTTTTGCTTTTGGTATTGCTACTTTCTTGTTCACTTTACCGACTGAAGCTACATACTTACCTCTGCCATCGATGTCAATGATTCAAGTTGCGCTACAACCAACCTCCCCTGTATTCCTCCTCTGCACGACAGTTATATTTTCTACCCTGCTGTACTTCAGACAAACGAGAGATATTGCCGAGCGATCCATGAAATTCCAGACTCGAGAGGTTGTTACACTTAAGCTGTTCACTTAACCTGGATTTGGACAAAGGAACGAAGCTTTTGCCAAACAGTGCCAAATAGCATCTCGGTTTCAACCACATACGGTTCTGCTTCTTAAGCCGGTTCTGCTCATTTGCAATGCAACGGAGGTCGTTGTCGTTCAATGATTTCCTACCTAGTCTTCACTTGATTATGAGTCCTAACTGTTCTCCCGAGTTTCAGCCGCTTGGTAGCCTCCGAGTCATTGAGACTACTTATAGACGACTCATGAGATAAATTTAGTGAGTACGTCTCTCTTTCTGAAAATTACTATGAAACCATCACCTGACAGATACTCGCCACGAAACATAGCCATGCATACATGTACAAATGTACCGGTGACCCAGCTCCCTCGTCATATCGCTTTCTCATTCCTTTCACTCTTTTGACTTTACCTCTCTCTTGCATTCAACATTCAACTTCAGGAAACTCCTCCTTATAGCTTACTACTCGAATTCTCGCGACCAGACGTGGTGAGTCTTACCTTGGTTCTCGTGTCGGGGCTCGTGAAGTTCGTACCGTAGGTAAGTAATAGGAGAAGGCACTGGGCATCTTGAAAAGTCCGGACTCGATCGGGCTAAACATCGGCTGAGAGCCTGAACGTAAGATCGCGCCGAGCATTGTTCTTCTGTCTCACATGAGCGATTGAATCCCCTTCCCTTTCGCTCTCAGTGTCACCTCGCCTCATTGTAACAGCTTGAGTTCGATGCTCAGGCGAAGCCTGCAATTTGCCTCCACTTGTGGCCCGACTCATGTTACCCGTGTACTTGTGGATTGGTTCATTCATTCGTACCCTGTTAACCAACTGCCGCTGACTTGCATGGGGTTTCTCAAGACGCCCTTGATTCATTGACTGGAGTGAGGACACAGCCGATGTTGAGTTTGACTGATCATATTTCTATGCCAGGTTGAAGGTGAGCAGGCTAATCGAGTTAGGGAACTTCACCGATTGCAGTCCGTCCTGAATCGATACCCCGGTATGCATGGATAAGCCCCGCGGTTAGAAACACTGGTGTGTGCGCATTGCTCAGGTTCGTTCCTCGTATAGTATTTGTATGCATATAGTGTCAGCTGATACAAATGTGACGCAGCTTCTTCTTTGGGTGTACGAATGGATCTGGCAATTGTCCTGCGTTCCGTATAACCCGTACTATGAGCAGAACCTGATCATTCAAACCCACATCTTCATGGAAGTTGTCGGGCCAACTCAGGTGTTTAAGTACGCTGTGCCAACTTGTGTCTGTATATCGTTATTGATATGTAGGCTAGGAGGAACGTGACATATCACCGACTTCTTCTACTTTGCTTCCTGATGCTCGCCGAGACCTACGCCTCATGCTTGTCGTGATGAATCCCGGACTGCCCGACTCCCGATGAACTTGAGCGCCACTATATCATTGTACTTATAAGGGCTGCATCCCGACCATCTTCTCCCCCATCCCCCCATTGAATATCCACCTTCCTCTAGATTCATGGGGCAGCCATTATCGTCTGTTGAGGATATGGGCTTGTCATATTGGGTTATACACCTTCTGGTCTTTGCTCTCACCGTAAAGTTCGCCTGGTCGCAAGTACAAGGCTATCGTACCAGGAATCTGATGCCTCCTCATCCTCCTGGCATCCCTTTCTTCGGCAACCTTTTCCAGATACCACAGTTTCAATGGCGTTTGTTCACCGAATGGAAAGAGAAGTACGGTATGTGATAACGCGTTTCCGTGCACCATACAGGGGGGTGTGCTAAGAATACCATGTGTGTAGGCCCCCTTTTCTCATTGAACTTCGCGGGTCAGCCTGTAGTTGTGGTCAATAGCGGTGAAGTTGCCGCCGACCTCTTCGGTGCGCTAATGACAACCTATTGGGAAACATCATTCTCATATCGTTCTAGATCGTAGATCGAACATATACAGTGATCGTCCCCCGTTCATCATGGCTGGCGAAATACTGACTGGCGGTATCTTCATTGCGTTCTCGCGTTATGGTGACTTGTACGTTTGTCATAGAATTCATCATTGCCCTTTGACAACCGAGCGTCAACTTTCTCTTCTGTAGATGGCGAAGGCTGCGTCGAGCTGCACATGAGGGTTTCAACGTTCGCGCAGTACAAACTTACCAGCCTCTGCAGGAGAAAGAGTCGGTGAGACTGGTTCATCATCTACTCACGGAGCCGGAGAATTGGGATACTCATCTCAAACGGTACATTCTTCTGTCTCACTCAAAGCGCTGACGGTTCTGATGCCCGTCTTACAGGTCTACAGCTTCTACGGTTCTATGCGCCGTATACGGCTGGGAATCCATCGGTAAGGACGGTGATGCTATCGTCGAATACATCAACAATTCGACATATCGACTCGTGCGAGCTTGTCTACCTGGTGCGTACCTCGTAGAAATTTTCCCGTCTATGATGTACTTGCCGGAGTGGCTGGCGAAATGGAAGCGTGAGGGATATGCGGCGCATCGCGAGGATTCTGTCATGTTCCAATCCCTAATGGACGACGTCGAGAAGAAGAAGGTGAATTGGGCGATTGCAATTCTCCTCACCCTCCTGATTGCGTATCTGACAGGATGCAGGGGAATTGCCCCCCTGCTTTGCGGGAACTCTCATTGAAGAGGAGCAAAAGTATGATCTCACAAAGAAGGAGGCCGCCTGGCTCGCCGGAAGCATGTTGTAAGTCAGGATTCGAATCGACCGATAAAATCAGTCGGGCTCATTGATCTCGTGTAGTGGTGCTGGTGCTGAAACTACCGCTGCGGCACTGGCTGTATTCATGCTAGCAATGACACTCTACCCCGAGGTCATGAAGAAGGCCCAACGGGAGATAGACTCAGTCGTGGGACGCGGACGTATGCCCACCTTTGCCGATCACGACAACTTGCCATACATTGTGTAACTCGGCTACCTTGAATCACCATCGTAGACATATTGACACGATTCTAGGGCACTTGTCAAGGAAGTGGTTCGCTGGCGACCCGTGGCTCCACTGGGTGAGTTCATACCGTACTTATGCGTTCTGTCCTCTCACTCGAATTTCAGGATTACCAAGACGCAGCACTAGGGTAAGTCTGACAAGCTTACATATATCCTGTCGTGTTATGGAGTCTGAACTAATGAACAGGACGATTGGTACAACGGGTACTTTATTCCGGCGGGTACGTGACTGAGTCACGAGATCGTGTACCTATGCAAAGAGCTGAAAACATTCCAGGAACTCTCATCCTTGCGAACTCGTGGTGTGTCATTTCTATACTTATTCCATGCAATACTGCTGACATCGCCTTTCTACTATAGGGCTATAAACCGAGATCCCAAGGATTTCCCTGACTATGATGAATTCCGTCCAGAACGGTACTTGGACGCATCCGGACAACTTGTCGACGTGCTTCCCAATACACACGGTCAAGGTCATGTTTCGTATGGTTTCGGGAGGAGGTGAGCACCAAAGAAACAGAGCAAGGTCCTATTGATATAAATTGATGTATAGGGTTTGCGTCGGCATGAATCTCGCAAACCAAGCACTCTTCATTGACATCGCATCCATACTATGGGCTGCTACGATTGAGCAAGCAATCGACGAGAATGGCAACTTTGTCATTCCTTCCAAGGACGACTGCATTGACAAAGGGGTAGTCGTGTATGTTTGGGATACCTGATTAGAATACGTGATTCTTACTGAAACATTTTATTCGCAGCCGACCCGTGCCTTTCGAATGCGTGATAAAGCCTCGCGGCCAAGAGGTGGAGGGTATAGTACTGGAGAATTTAGCTGCCTGATGTCTGGCTTCAGCTTCTGTCAATCAGAGTTCCAAACCGCGCCTTGGTGCATCAAGGAAAATGTGTGAGGATGACGGGTGAACACCGAGCGCAATGGGTCAATCACGTCGACAGCTCCTAGAGGATGATTCCACGAGCTTCACAGACACAAGGGTAACATGCGGGTGGTTCATGGCTCGGAGGTGCCGGCTCAAAAACATGCTCAACAAGATTCAAGGCAACGGGGAAGTTACTTACAATATCTCCTTACTATAATGAAGGGTCGCGTCGATTGCTAGTTTTCTCATAGCTAAATGTCACCCTCAGCTCTCTGATTGCGTTGTATTGACATGCCATCATCGAGACAGTGCACCACTATCTGATGGTCTGTGAAGCATACGAGCGAACGCGGTGGAAGCTGAGGATGACATTGGGAAGGGCGGCGGGATCTTTACGAGATCTGCTCACAGAGAAGGCGCTACGCCGTCCTCTGTTTACTTTCATTCACGCGACGAGACACTTTCATGCGGTATACGGGAATCTTACATTACCCAAGAAGGATGAAGATGAGGATGACGGTGGAAAGGGCAAGGGAGGGAAAAGGGGCAGGCGGGGGCAGCAGAGGGGTCCAAGGGGGTGAGATGGGATTGATTAGGAGGGAGAAGGTCACCAGAGAGGAAGGAAGGACTGCAGGGTAAAAGGACGGATGACATCCCGAGGAGGCATCTGCTATTCCTCACAGTCACTTGCGCGGTGAACAGGGAAGGGGAGGAACAGTACTAACTGACACTGAAACTGCACGTCTACCATAGGGCTGAGCCCTCGAGGACGTTAAATGGGATACAAAAAAAAAGACATGCCATCAAGAAGATGAATTGCGGCTTTCTGAAGTCGTTGAGCCTATTGTCGTTAACGGTGGTACTCGTGTGGTACTTGGAAGATGAAGAAGGAGGACAAGAACCAGTCTGTAATTTTGCGAGGTAAGCGCACACAGACAGACGACTTCTATCAGAAGTATTTGTTTTCGTCCATATCATCCAAAAACCAGTGCTCCAAGATCTGAGCTCGTTCCTCCTCTGACTCAGCATTGGTCATCACATCCCTCTTCAGCTTCTCGCTGCGCTTCATGGCCCCCTCGTATTCCTCGGCTGTCACCCAAGCAGCTGGCCCAATGATGCCAAGCATGCCATATATTGGTCCCATAGTCTTTTCCATTTCTCTTTGCTCTTCTTCCAAGGCCAATGTCCTCTGTACGTCCTCGTCGTCGAAGGCGATTGGACACGGCACGTCTTTCCCGGCGAGCTCCTCCCAGTTCTTCGTCGCATGAATGAGTGCTACCTTCAAATCGAGAGTCTCTCCCTCCCACATGTCATCGGCGCAGGTGAAGAGGCGGCGGCGTAAGTCGCCTAGGGGTTCTCTTAACGCGGCAAAATGAAATACGTTGCACTCCACCGTGTTTTGCAGGTAGTAGTAATGAACAAGGCGCTGACGGTAGAGATCCACCGTATATTCTCGCCGTTCTTCGCTCAGGTCATGAGAATTTTCTGGCATCGATGGTGGGGTTGGTGACGGCGAGAGATCATCTGTCTGAAGGCGGTCGGGTACACCGGCAAGGAGGAATAAGGGTAAGATGGAGGCGTGTTGCCAATCGAGCAGGCCGACGATTTTCCAACCAGAGTCCGGTGATTTTGCAAGCATGATATTACTCGGCTGGAGATCAGGATGGCGAATGTGGAATCCATTAAGATTAGAGTCGCTAGAGATGATATGCGGTGCAATGAGAAGATATCGATTCAAATTCTCAATGTGATCCAATGGCGACTGCTTCTGGAATTTGAAAGCCTCGCGCCTGATTCGTCGGAACGGCAGTAGCGGTTCACCGAACTGCTTCAGATACGCCAATTCTTTGTGGGCAGCTCCTGCAAGGACTGCTTCGGCGGTCTTATCTATGGGTAGTAATTAGTTCAAGAACGTGATGGAAGCAGGGAGTGCGTACAGGGACCTCTGTCAATATCAAGCTGTGACCTCCGTCCATACCACAAATTGATTCTGACATCGGGACCGACGCTATAGAGTTTGTCTTTGAGCTGGACGCCGGGCTTTCCATGAAGCGTCTCCAGGTCTTGGGAATAGTAGAGGCTCCCGGAAGCTGGGAATGAGAAGGACATCATCTGACGTTCCAGTTGAACAAGTTGACGCATAATTGAGATTATATCCGAATCCTGCAAATCAGCCCATGCGTCGGTCATCTTGGTACCTCGTACAAACTCCATGAATATATATTCTGTCTCCGCTACATTGTCAAGCGTAGGCGAGTAGCCGTACACCTCTGGAACAGGTAGTCCATAGGAACGGAGGAAGGACATAGTCGCTACTTCGCTGGCAACGGCGTAGGATTTAGGCACCGTTAGCGGGTAGGGAATACGCGCTACCATTTCGAAGCCGTCGCGCATTGTGATGAGAAAAGTACGATTGAATCCGCCCTCAGCGAGCTTGGCAAAAGAGATAATCTCTTCAGGGCTTCGGTGGACAGACTCAGCCGCAAGTCGGCATAGCCCATTGACGTCGAATACACGCCTGCGTTCTGCATGGCGAAGAGCATCGTTGTAACTGAATGTGATGGCTACGCGTCAGACATATGCGCCACTAGATAATATACATGAGACTTACAGCCACCGCCCTGATGTGTACTCGAAGAGGTCGTCGCTGCGAAAATCCTTCATAGTGGAGAACGCGCGACGAGACGGCAGGCAACGAGTTGGGGAAGATAGACTTAATGAACGCACTGAAGGGAGAGGACGACAGAGAAAAGGTGAGGAAGGAAGTTTCGCACTTCGGAGGCGTATCATGCGAACGTGTGGAACGGCGGAAAGGCGAAAGAACGAGAAGAAACCAGCCAACACTCAGCACTTTATGTCCAAGTTGGCGCTGCAGGGTGACTGTGGCTAAGCGCTGCGAGTACGTATGTTCGTAACTACCTTACATACTCGTACATATCGGTGTATAAGTTCCCGACGGCGTGGTTCAGACTTGTTGACCCTATCTGGTTCTGCAGAGATCAAACATTAAATCCCCTGCCAGGAGTCCAGGACGCCTTGTCTTTCGCTATGAGATTTTAGCAAATGCGACACACAGCCTGTTCAAGTTGTCGGCCGCTCAGCGCTCAGTCACCGTACAGAACGCATCATCAAATTCAGCCCCAACGAGACATGTGCACAATACTGATGTACTAGCTCGTGAGAAGAATACTACATGTACACAGATGACGCTGACGAGAGACCTTCAGGCAATGGCAAACAGAAGTGGTGTATAGAAATCGCTAGGGGTGTATGGAAGGCTACGGCGGTTAGACCTGAACCTGCTTGAAACTCTCATTGAGGGCAGCTTCGACATCCTCTTTCGTCCCATCCTTCTTCACCCAAACCTGCGCCATGACGGCATCAGTGCCGTACTTGTTCCTATACTGCTTTATGCTGGAAGGTATGCCGTCCCCACTGTTCGGCTGCATCTTGAACAGGTGATACTCGGTGGTGTCGTCTCCAGGCTTCTTGACCACCTTGTCATAGTCGAAGCGTATGCCGAACCGCTGCTGGTCAACAGACTTCTGTGGCCATACCGTCTTTCCCCGGTTCACGCTAGGGTTGACGAATTTCTTCCAGGCATTGCCTGACAAGATTTCTTCCCCGGACTTTCTCAAAGTTTTCTGCATCTTTGGGCAACATCAGCGATTATTCAAGATTCGAAGTGACAGAGACCCGATGTAATCATGCAGCGGGCACATACAATTTCCGTGGTATGGACGATGAAGGCAGCCTGGACGCAGTCAACATTAGTCAATCATCTCAAGTTCGCAAGTGGCGCGGAATTGTGACACGTACGCTGAGGTAGAGTCGAGCTCTGTGGATGTTTTTCTTTCGCTACCCAGGGGGAGCATTTATAGTCGAGAGGGCGGTTTGTACCCAATTTGTTTGTCCTGTCTCGTCTGAGCACGAAGATTCTACTTCTGGGTAATCTTAGGTTCGACGGTCTGAAGGCTGCATACAGGCAGGTCATGCGCCACTTTCTTTGCGGTCGAAATGTATGGATGCTCAGGGTACAAGATGCGCCGGCCGGGTGACCCTGACAAGAAGACCACATACGCCCTGTCTCTGGTTGATGGCCATGCAGCTATTCAGGGTACAAAATGCGGTCATCGGAAAGGAGAAGGCCTTGTTTCCAGTCGTAGCCATATGGATGCTCAGGGTTCAAGACGCGCTAGCCAAGAGACCCTGACAGGAAGACCAGGTATCACTAGTTTCTAGTGATGGCTATTCAGATATTCAGGGTGAAATGCGATCATATGGATGCTCAGTACACCATGCGCTGTCTGGAGGACCCTGACAGAAAGGTCATGCACCACCTTATTTTCAGGCGTAATGAATATATAGGTGGTCAGGGTCCAACATGCGCTAGCAAGGAGACCCTGACAAGAATACCACATACGACCTGCCTCTGGTTGATGCCCATGCAGTTTTTCAGGGTACAAACTGCGGTCGTCGGACAGGAAGAGATTTTGTTTCCAGTCGGAGCCGTGTGGATGCTCAGGGTCCAAGAGGGGACCCTGACAGAAAGGTCATGCACCATCTTGTCTTTGGTCATAATGTATAGATGGTCAGGGTCCACACTGCGCTAGCGGGAGGACCTGACAGGAAGACCACA
>MU275319.1:3514-26199 GCA_022160315.1 Panus rudis PR-1116 ss-1
TTTCTTATGAAAACTACATGAAAGTCCCTGAATCATATTTGCGTTGACTGGACTGTCTGGCCGTGTATATAACGTTATTCAAGTTGTGCCGTACTACTACTTGATATCATCAAGGACTTGAATATTGAATATTGAATACTCGGGTGTCGTTCCATATCACAAGGCGCTTAGCCGAATTAAGTACACGCCTGCGTGGAGATTCTGGAGGAAAGCACTGCTACTCTACCACCATCTCTTTCCTGCTGTCTTTACGTGTTGCCATATCCTCTCATCCACCCTGAATGCGAGCTGGCCGACCAAACTAACTCGAGGCATTCACACAGTTCCTCGCTCGAGTTTTCTCGCAGTGCGCGGCATAGGAAGAGTAATTCTACGAAAGACACGACGTTGACTAGTGGCAGCCTTACAGTGAAGCTCGGTCACCCGCAAGACCCTCAGGAAACTTCACAATCATCTGAGGGAAAGGATCAACCTCAATCATACCCACAGTCATCTTCACCTTCACCCACACCCTCAGAAGAAGCACTCACCGGGAGTATGAACTTCCCACCGACTTCACCTCGAAGCAGCAACTACGAACGACTCGAGAACGGGTACGGTCCCAGTAAGATGACGGGGTTTCGCAAGTTTGGATGGAAGAAGTTCGTGATTGGGGCTGTTGTGATCATCGGGTTCGTTTGGGTATTGGGTCCGAGGAGGGAGGATTTGATTCCGGAGGGATACGAGGAGTATTTGCCTTGTGAGTGTCAGATTCTTTGTTTTATCATTGTTTCGCCACGTGTAAGGTGTATAAGAAGGAGAGTGCTGACGACCTTTGGTATCGTAGCTATCGCGAGGCCATATCTTGACGTTGCGACTAAGACTCGTGCGGGAGCCTCCCAACCCACGTCGACGACGAAAGAGCAAGAATCGTCGGCTCCTGCGACACCTCCAACACATCACAATGAAGATAACATTCCTGCCCCAGTCCCACATCCCACGTCCATAGACACCGACCCAGACCCATCCAAAACCGTTCATTGTTCCAAACCCTACAAACCGGACGTCCCACTCGTTCAATACGCTCTCATGATCGACGCAGGGTCCACAGGGTCCCGTATTCATATTTACAAATTCCACAATTGCGACTCATCGCCAACGTACGAGTATGAAGTCTTCCACAAAACTCAACCGGGACTCTCGTCGTACCGGGGTAAACCACTTGAAGCAGCCCAAAGTCTAGACGTCCTTCTCGACGAAGCAGTCAAGGTCGTCCCGAAGCAAATGCACAGTTGTACACCTGTGGCTGTGAAAGCTACTGCCGGACTTCGGTTGTTAGGTGTTGGAGAGAGCGAGGAGATCCTGGAAGCTGTTCGACATCGGTTACATGAGAAGTATCCCTTCGCCTTGCAGGATAAGGATGGGGTCGTTATTATGGATGGGAAAGATGAGGGCGTTTATGCTTGGATTACGGCGAATTACCTGCTTGGTACCATTCGCCCTGATTCGCCGAAGGATACTACGCCTTATGCGGTGCTTGACCTCGGAGGAGCGTCGACTCAGATCGTGTTCGAACCAACGTTCGACATGTCCAAACCGGACAGCACGCTCGAGCCTGGCGAGCACAAGTACGACCTCAAGTTCGCAGGGAAGGATCATACGTTGTATCAACATTCGTACCTTGGTTACGGCCTGATGAGTGCAAGACAGAGCATTCACAGGCTTGTACATTTCATGGGAACATTTAGAGCTCCGGCGAAAGGAGATATTATCCCGAACCCGTGTTTGGCTAAAGGGACGAAGAGAGCTGTGGAGTTGAAGGAGGAGGGCAAGACTGTTACGATGGTCGGAGAAGATATTGGGAGTTTCGAGGCATGTAATAGGGTTGTTGAGCTTGTGATGGCCAAGGACGCGTACGCATTTCCCCGTTTCTATCGCCACTCGAAACCCATTCACTGATGATGTTATCCTTTGCAGCATTTGTGAGGTGAAACCATGCTCGTTCAACGGCGTGTACCAACCCTCCCTGCTGGAAACCTTCCCTCGCGGAAAAATCTTGCTCCTCTCGTACTTCTACGACCGCCTCCAACCGCTCCTCACAAGCATACGTACCCCGCTTCTCGCATCCCCCTCCTCTCCTTCATCTACTTCTCCCACTAGCAACCCAACTGTCCATGTCGATACCATCGCCGAACTCGCCAAACGCGTCTGTCTCGGCAAATCCTCCTGGATCGAACACTGGGGCTCTTCCCGTGAGACCATGGACGAGCTTGAAGGAAGACCGGAGTATTGTCTAGATCTGACTTTCATGCATGCGCTATTGAGGTTGGGTTATGAGTTTGGCGGAGAGCGGGAGGTGGAGATTGGGAAGCAGATCGATGGGACGGAGCTCGGGTGGTGTCTTGGTGCTACGATTGCTATGGTCGGTGCCGAGTTGAAGTGTAGGGCATAGAGTGTTGTTGTCTTCCATCTGTGAGACTCTGTCTTATCGATACCGTCCCTTGCACTGCGGATTCTCTGTTTGTGTGTTTATTTTATATTGTATAATTTATGCAATACGTATACCTTTGTTACGCTCAATGCTGCCAGAAAAAATTCAAAAAATCCATGAGCACCTCATCGCAAACAACGGTGAGCATTCCTCGAATCCATTTGCGCCCAAATACCTCACGTGACCGCGTCTATAGTCCGCGTCTCTCGGGATGCTCCTCGCAGGATGGGACGCGTGCCGATCAGCAGACTGTCAAGCTGAAGCTGGGATCAGAGACTGACAAATTAACAGGCATCGCATCTCCATTCCTCCATCCCGACCTTGAAGTTACATCTCACTGGCGGTGATCATGCCTACCTCTACTTAACTCTCACCATCCCCTTCTTGCTCATAACTAACCACCTCTCGAAATAACTCCCAAAAGTGCGTCTTCGTCTACTCGTCTTATATCCATAGCATGAGACAACATATGAAGTCGATCCTCCAGGTTCTCCTGTGCATCCATATTGCCGCTTTCATCCCCAATCCGGTATCGGTGAAAGAGACCATTCCTCCTGTCAACCAGTATCTCCCGGATCCGAGTCAGCAGGTTGACGTTTACATTGAAAACGAGGCGTTAGTGAAAAGTGAAGATCCAGCTTCTCCTTAATGCTTCGATTCTTTGCACTAAGGTGCTCGCAAACAGCCGTCTCTTCTTCCACTCGTTCTACGACTTTGGCCATAAGGAGAAGCCTTTCGACCCACGCAACGTTCACACAAGGACAAGGACAGGGACAGATTAGGATGTCGTCAACTGATACTCAACCCAAGAATGAGACGCAGGATCCTCCCCCGCTTATACATCGAGGAGCCATCGCTCAGGATCGCTATATTTTGAGGCACTGTATTCACAAAACGGACACCGGATCCATATGGCTCGTTGAGGACACTAAGTCTGCATATCTCATCTCCTCGCTCATCTGCGTCTCTAATATTACTCTTGGATTAGGGAATCAGGCTTCTACTCCCTCAAAGCCAAACTCCGCACAGGTCGAATCATTCCCCCATGCGAATGCCCAAGCGAATCAGCCCTTCTACAACAAGCGACCCAATACGACCATCCCGGATTCAACCTCATCCCACACGTCGTAGAGGATTTCGGCTTGCTCGAGTCGGACGGACGAGAGTATGATTGTTTCGTGGGGACGTTGTATAGTCGGGAAGTGACGTCGTTGAGTCGCCCGAATCTGATATCACTTCCGTGGAAGGTGATGAAACAAGTTGTGTTTGAGGTTCTGGTCGCTTTGGATTATGCCCATACGAAGCTTGGGATCGTCCATGGAGGTGACATCTCATTTTCCGCATTCTTTGGTCGATAAGTCGGAACTGACAACCATTGTCGTTACAGATATTAAGATGGATAACATGCTCCTCGCTACTCCCTCCAACAGAGATGATTTCATTCGACACTGGCTCAGGAACCGTACAGCCGAAGACCAAGAAAAGACGGGGCCCGTCCCATTCCCCCTCCCGGATCCAGACAAGGTCACAGTCGCTTTGACAGATTGGGAGTTGGGTACGTTTCCATTCTGTCTATCGGATGAAAGCGAGAACGTCCATTGACATGTGTGTATATGTATAGGACATTCCGTGGATAGGGCTGAGTATCACGACTTTTCGATTCAACCTGACTCGTTACGTGCGCCCGAGGTCATCTTGGGTAACAAATGGGGACCTCCAGCTGACATCTGGAATCTTGGCTGTATCGTATGTATCATATCTCCATTCATTCATTCATTCTTTCTTGCGACATATATGTCCTGACCATTTGCTCGTTGAAAAGATCTACGAAATGGCAACTTCTAGGATGTTGTTTACTCCCAACCCGGCAGTTCGCGATGAGACGAGTGTTGTCCTGCGTATGCTTGAGCTCCTCAACGAGTTCCCCCCGTATATGATCCAGACCGGGAAGTACGCTCACAAGTTCTTCACGCCCGAGGGTCAGTCCAATTCTCATAGTGACCTATGCTCCAACTCAACAATATCTCTTCCTTTCAGGTCAACTGCGCCCACCTCTGCAGAAACCAGAACACCTCCCTCTCCCAGTCTTGATCTATTACCAACTCACCTCAGAGGAAATCGAACGTCCGGAAGATATTCAAGCGCTCTCGAAGCCCGAGAAACGCGAAGAACTGGGCGACTTCTTAGATTTCATGGTGGAAGCGTTGAAGATTGACCCGAACGAGAGGGCGAGCGCCTTGACGTTGTTACAGCATAGGTGGTTGAATGAGACTGCTCAGGACGTACTATTTAGGTTTGCGAGGGAGAATGGGGAGGAGATCCCGGAGGGATCGGAGTTGAAGGAGAAGGATAAGGAGGAGGAACCGAAATCGATGAAGGATCTTGACTAGGTGGTCTTTGGATGTGGAAGTTTAGAGGTGAAATATCGCGTACGCGTTGTGGTTGCTAACTCAATGTACTCCCTTATCCGCCTTCGTCGAGTTTACTTTTGCTCAGGCGAGGTACCGTAAGGACGTGACGAAAGCGTAGTAGTAGGGAACACTTACTGATACAAGTTGCCTGAAGCCATTGTTAAAGCGACGCGATCACGTGACGTTGCTTCGTGGGAAAGTCCCGTAAGCCGCTCGTGACGCGTGAGACCGTGCGATACTCGCGGTCCATCATCGTGAACTTCAACCACCGGCACACTTTGGGCCACTTTGGGCTGCGCGTTCAGCCGTTGTGTTCCTAATCCGTGCAACACGTGTTTGATTCTTATTCATCATGTTGAAACAATCCCGGAAGGTATATAAGACTAGCGAGGGCTTGAGGAAGGTTCATTTCTCCTGCTGCGACTCAGACGACATGTCGACTCCTCCACCGTCGCAGAACCTTGCAGAACCTTCCTCGGGCCCCTCCGCCAAGCAGGCTGGAGGAGGTAATTTTAATAACAATGCTTCATCGCCCGTTAGAGGTGTCACTCATGTGCCCGATCGTCAAGCAGTTCAGAACTCCCCGCTCGTGCAACAAGCCACTAAGAACCAAGTCGACGCGAAACTGTTTCTGCAAAGGCACCTCAGCCATTTGCCACAAGAGATCAAGAAAACGATGAAGACCCGGAGCATGCGTGCGCTGCTCGATGCTGTCACGTCTTGCACGACCGAAGCAGACATGTACAAACCCACTGAGCAGCTACTCAACGAGATCAGTGGCATTATGTATGGTGAGTGGCGTGTTTGTATGCATGGAATTAGGGCTCTGATGCTGTGTACGTTGTAGGCTACTCGAAGAAGGTTACCAACGAGGAAGCTCATGGCGCCGCAGACAGCGACGAATCCTCGTCGGATGAATGTAATGACGACCCCAAGGACGTGGACTGGAATAAGGCCGCGAAATGGCGCCGTATGAGTGCCGCCAGTGGTCCCAGCACGAGCACCCGTATGACCCGAAGCCGTAAGAAGGCTCTCGACGCTACAAACACCCTTAATAACGCGCCCCCTACCGGTAGCAAGACTCAAGCGACTGCTTCGAAGGCCATCTCCCGCAACACTCAAAAGAAGACGGGTTTGAAACGATTGACATTCCTTGATCACCATGACGGCCCAACTGCATACCATCCCGACGCCAGCGGCGACAAGGCGGACCTCATCGCCGTTTGGGGTGAATTGTCCGAGTACGAGAAGTACCGGACCGGTCAAAATGGTTCGTATCTCAAGGTGCCGTCGTACAAGGTCAACTCCATCATCGAGCTGAAGCCCCAGCGAGGCAAGGGCTCGGGGGCTTCGCAGGCGATCAGCTATTTGTGGGACCATCGAACGGCTAGACCAGACATGCCGGGTGTCTACGCATTGTACGCCAATCTGAAGGGGTACCAGATAATTTGGGCGGATGCAGCGGGGCCAAGGATCACCACGACGATTGCGTGGTCGGATTTCGAACTCGAGCTCCTGTTTGCCTACGTCTACTCCATATATAAGCCCCCGAAAGGTCACCACATCTTCGATCCGACTATCCAACCCTCGCCCTTTCCCGTCGCTGGAGTTGAAGTTGAAAAGCAGATCACATATACCATCACGATCCCGGATTCCGCCGCCGAAGGAGGTGAAGACCGCGTGTACTATGATTGCCTCCCAGTCTATTGGGGTCCTACATTTGGCCGTCGGACGACGGTGTTTCTGTCGCAGCCAGAGAATCTCGACGACCTGACCGTGATCAAGGACTCGTTCTCATCCGACGGGCGACGGTTCAAGGAGATTCAACTTTTGGAGCGCGCACACGGGGACGGGATTGTTCCTGGTGTGGTCCGCCTGCGGAACGAGGACGGAAAGGACCATATTCTTGTGGACGGTGAACCCATCTCTACCGCTTACAGAGGCGAAGACGATAAAAAACATCGTACACTGGATCGTCTGGAAATGCGGAGTTTCGGCCAACCTTTTTCAAGGGCAAAGTCGTTGTTGGACCTACTCAAGGCGACTTATGACGTGCTGGAAGGTATGTACGCTTTGATTTTAGAGTGATCTCTAGTGCACAGTAGCTGACAAGTTGTTTTCACTAGCCCATCGTCATTTGGTTCTGCACAGAGGAGTTCTACATCGCGACTTGAGCATCTACAATGTTCTCATGTACCCTCAACATGGCAAAAAGAACCATGAAGAAGATGTGTATGTCGAGGACCCTCCGTATTTCATCGAAGAGGTTTTGGATCCCCAAAGGTATGCCGGATCTGTTATCCCCTCATCTGCTTCATATGCTCATATAATAAAAGTGGAAGGACCAGCGGCCATGCCTTCAAGGACCGATGTCGAGGTCTCCTCATTGATCTTGATAATGGATCCGAATTATCCGAGGAAGCGGGCAAGGAGTTAACAGTGAAGACCGTACGTCGCTTCGTCAACATACGATATCCATCTTACCCCTTTCCTTAGGGTACCCCTAGATACATATCGCGCGGTGTAGCGCGACACGGCCTTCTGACTACCGACGATGCGAAGATCTATACCCAAATGCCAAAACTTTCAGACCGAGCATATGACGCGTACTATCTTGCCTATGGAGAGGACACCTACATGAAGTACGATGACAGAGACGGCACCATCCATGGCAGTCGCTTGCCTACAACGAATCACGGCTTGCAGCCAAGGATTAAAGCCGATGCCAATCGTAAGAAGTCACTTCCTTCAATGGACAAGGCCGAAGTATTGGCACGGTTCACAAAAATGGCTCCTACCAAGCCTACCCCCTTGCCGAAGGAGCCACACGGAGGCCCTCCAGCGCCATCGAAGCCGTTCTGCCACAGGATGGATCATGACGCTGAGTCTATGTTCTGGGTGCTTTTCCGCTGCCTGCTTCTGGCTCGGCCGCTAAGTGTACCGGAAGAGGAGGATACCAATGTGAACACAACCGCTTGGCAAGAATTTAGTCGCCATACCATTTCGCACAACAACGGTAACGACTCTCGAGCGGCTTTCATGACTTGGGATGTAGCCATGTTTGAAAAGTCCCTCCATCCCAAGTTGGCTCATGTCGCTGAATTGCTACGAGAACTCATGGTGCAGGTCCGGCCAGAGTACGGGTATTTGGATCCCCCACCGCCCCAAGAGCACCTCCATGAAGCTATGCGACGGCTCTTGCTGGAGGCCATTGTCCGCATACACGATAATCCGGAGGAGGACGTTGAATTGGATCCTAATCGTGGACGCCGTTTGTCAGAAGCGAAGCCCGCCCCTGCGCCGACTGTCACGAAGCGCAAAGCTGAAGACCAACCCGACTATGCTCAGGGTAGCAAACGCCTTCACGCGGCTCGGGAGTGTGTTCGCAGCATCTCCTATGCCCAGGAGTCCGAGTCGGATCCGGGGATGTAGCGTGCCCGTTGAGGCTCACCCTCACGGAGTTTAATGGCATAAAAATTACACTCCCCGATTCATGCCATTACAATGTCGCTCTCCGATTTACGTTATTACACCCCAACACGCTATTCCAGATTGTTTGGCACATGCCACGTTGCTTTCGAATCACTCGAGTACTTTGTACTACATTCCATGCAAATTTCTTATTCTCCATTTACTGGCTACCATTGTATCATACTATGCGTCAATAGACGTCGTTTCAGCATTATTTAAGACACTGAACCAAATCATGGGAATCAGATGTTGATCTTGATCTTCGAATGCGAAGGGAGGAACGAATGGCAAGAAAGCCCTACTCAGGTTGTCGCTATATCACTGCACAACCAACCCATGAAGAAATACAATAAGGCTGAGTGTTCATTTCGCATATCGTTCACAATGCCTTGTCCTCGTCCTCTTCTCTCTCAGACAAACCGGTGCCCACTTCCTTCTCCAACTTGCGCCCGTTTACAGGCGCATCGGCAGCTTCCCTTGTATTTTCATCTATCACAATACGCATGGGCTCGCCCTTTTGGTTCTTGAAGAAGACAACGTCGCCTTCGGGTTCGATGAATGTGCATTGGGTGAAGGAACGCCAAAGCGCGTATAACGTCGGCTACGAATCGATTAGCATGAGAAGGAGAGCATGTCGAGGGTCGGGGGATGAGAACACGTACTGTTGAGTCATAGCAGTAGTGTTCCCCTAGAACTGGTTTAATGGCTTCAGTTACTGCTGGGAGATTGTCTCCAAGGACCGTCAGTAACGTCTTTGTTTCCAAGTCCACAGTTTTGATTGATACTCACAGAAAGGTACGTTGACGAAGAAGTGATGAGCGACATGATCATGGGCGATCTATAGGGTTTATTCAGTCAAGATGGGGCTTGATTAGGGCCAATGTAGGCGTACTCCATGCCAGAAGAACCTCCCGACCCAACCGAACACAGGTCTGTCGACGGTGGCCAATGCACCTCGGGTGAAATTCCATTGATCCTTTCCGCGATAGTAGGGAATGGTTGGGTCCGAATGCTGAAGATACGTGAACATCACGATCCAATTGTGCGCCCACTGTAGGGTCAAATCAATAGGCAGTATATACGTTGGTAGAGAACCAGTATACTCACGAGCCAAGGAATGAAGTACATTCTCCACACCTCAGCGAATCCTCGGTCGTACGACCATACGACGAGGAGCGTAAGCATACTTAGAATGAAGATATTGGATAGGACGATGAGGGGACCTATATAAGTACAGTCGTAAAAACATCCCACCAGTAGATCGAAATTGACAGTACTCACGCTCCTCGGGCTTGAACAACTTCGACGATGGTTTGTAGTGCTACATCGGAAATGAGGGTTTGTTAGCATTAGTGGTACTCAGAAAATGATGTAGCCCTTACGGAGGTTCCCTTAGGGTATTTTGGGTTTCCCTTTCGATTGTGTCTTTCCGTGTATGAGTAACGAGACAAATAGTCGGCGGTAAGGATGATACTCACAAGAGGTACAACTGGAAACCTCTAAGGCATCACGTCAAATTCCAATTAGCAACCCTATCGTACAGCGGGACGAATGTGTAAAACAACTCACAGAAACTGCCTGATGACCATCTTGAATAACGTGAAGCCAGGTGTTTCTTCGATCATCTCCTTATAGTGCATCGATGTCGCTTTCTCGGGCGGAGGTAGTTTCAAGTCAGTTCGGGTGAAAGGGTGATATGTCTCGTCATAAGCTAGATGGTTTGTTCCTTTCTATAGCATCCAAGACAAAAGCATGATTGCACCGAAAATGTGTGCATCAGCTCGGACTTGCGCCTCGGGAGTCGGGAATCAGAGAACGTCACGTACATGATGCTTGCGGTGGGTGATTCTCCATGAATGATAAGGAGTTATCATGAACGTGTGCAGGAACAGCCCTAGAGCCGTGTTCACCCATGCTGTTGGTGAGAGCGCATCGTGTCCACACTGCGAACATCAGATAGAATATGAGAGGTGTTGGGCAAGGAAACGTCGGTGATGCATACCTCATGGCCTGTTGTACGAGTTGAATAGGCGTGAGACGTAGTAAGAAACATGAAGTCTGCCCACCGAGTGTCCATATCCCCGTAAAGCAAACACTTTGCCAAAACCAATAGAATAACCATATTCCCCACTCTACGGCCTTTCGTCCAACGTAGATTTTCCCCAGCTGTTCCTTCTCTTGTTCAGACAGCCAATCACTGACCTCGCTACTCCTCCATGCCAAATGGAAGAGAGCACCGACGAAAGCGAGGTGTCTGAAGACGTAGAAAAGGGATTTCGTGGTGGATTTGACGAAGAGATGTTTCGGAACCGCGGCATGTATAGATTTCAGTGTAACCGACGGAGGTATGAACGGCTTCTTCAAGCGTTCCAAATACTCAGGGGAGTCGAGAGGGGGAACCATAGGAAGGGGGACAGCGGAGACGTGAGCAGTAGACGAAGTCTTAGTCGTCATGGTACAGAAGGACGTTCCAAGGTAAAGGAGAGTTGCGCGGATGTAGAGAGAAGACCCGTTGGATAGAGGTGGGTGGGTATATATGTCGGCTTTACTTCAGTACCCCGATGGAATCGTACTCGGTCACCCAACCAAGTTTGCGACTAGTTTCACACCGAAGCCGGTAGCAATAGCCACAAGTGTGAGAACCCGTGTACCTGAACAATCCCGGGAAAGAATTGGGCATGCCCTTGCCTGTTATGACTAGGATCGGTGGCATAGTGCCGATTATGGCTAGAGTCTCCAAAATAACAAAGCGCAATCTCTGCTACTGAAAACAATAGTCGAGAAACAAAGTGACAAGTCCAAGACAGGAGGGTGAAGGTCGAGTTCTGAATTTACCGCAGTTTCGCATCTTGAGGGACTTTGCTCACTAAGCAATAGTGGTCGGTGGATGAAGGCTGGGACGCTACCAGTGGGTGCAGTGTAGTCGAATGAGACTTTCAGCTATAGAGGAGAGCAATAAGTATATAGTGTTGACAAATGTCGTGGGCGCCGGGCGGTTCGTAGAGAATGATGCCATCAAAAGCGCGAGCCGACCAACCTACAGAAAGCAAATTGATACTGAAGCGAAAGCCGTTTAACTTGGACTCAGTTACGGCCATCGCAGTTCAACAATGTTCTCAGTATCTGCTTAGTCCGGTATATAGCGTGAAGCCAACAAGGATAGTATGATGCGTTTGACGAACACAGTACCAAGCTTGGCGAGCGACTTTCTGGGAGAGGACATTGTCGGTACGACACAAGATATGTAAATCACGCACAAACCTGACATATTTCAGATGTAAACGAGTCAAGTTCAAGTGGCTCAGACGAATCCTCCAGCGATGGTTCATCGAGCGAGTCCTCGGATGAGGAGCCTGTGATAGCAGGAGTTTCACAAGCTGAAACCGCCGCGGAAGTGGATGACGACTTCGAGTAAGTTCCTAGTGTACGGCAAGTTTCCTCAATGGCACACCTCTATGTAGGCGACTTGTCCAGAGCATTAGGCAAGGAGATGGCCTCTCTTCTGCACCCGGTCAGACGTGGGACTTCAACCTCGAAGACAAAGAGACTGAGTTCAAGAACGACTTGCGTGAGGCATCCGGTGTGGGTAGAAGGAAAGGAAATGGTCGCAGGAAAGTAGGCGAAGAGTGTATTGTCTATTTGAATATTCAGTAGCTCATGCATTTCCAGCGTCGTGCGGGCCCGGTTCTGTCCCAGCAAGTGAAAGCCCTGATTGGTGAAGGTAATCAAGCGTACATCGACAACGACATCCCCGAGACAATTCGTATCATGCAAGAAGTCATTCGAATTGAACCGCGAGCGGCTTCAGCGTGGTCCGTTTTGGCACAATGTTACGATATTGGGAACCTGAACGAACCGCAGCGCGCACTGCAGCTGAGAATTATGGCGGCGCATCTCAACCAAGATCCTGAAGAATGGGACCGGCTTGCGCTAGAGTCGAAGTATGCGCTGATATCCAAGCTTCGTATCCTGAATAATGACTGATTGCACAATCAGAAATCTGGGGTACCATCAACAAGCCCTCTATTGTTACCGTAAACTGTATAATCTGGATCCTTCTAATGCTGGAGCACTCTGGGATCGTGCAGCACTCGCAAAGGAGATCAATGATCTTCGAACTGTGAGTGCAATCTTTCTTTCGAGTAAATACTTACCTGAAACTACTGTAGGCTCGACATTCTCTCCTTGCCATACTCAAACTTCTTCCACATGACCTCACTGTTCTTGAAGAACTCCGACCAGTTCTGATCGAATTGAGCGACCTCGCACTCTGTGCCGATTTGTTCCAGCAAGCCTTTGATCATTACCAACGAACATTTCCTACAGGAGTTGCGACTAACTCTGAGACGGGTGCAGAACTTCCCGGAGGTGGTTTCGGACTCATGGAAGTCCTCGTACTCGCTGACCTGTACAACACTCTCGGAGCCTTCGACAAGGCTATCGTTACAATCAAGAAAGGATGTAGATGGCTGCAAGGACGTGCCATGGAAACATTTTGGGACAAAGTCGAAGATGACAGGGAATATGACGTCGAGGATGTCTCTGAGACGAGGGTCACGGAAGGTGAGATCGGGTCTGGTCAACATCCATTAGATGTGAACGCCAGACATCGACTCGCTATCGCTAGAATTAGGTTGGGGGACATTGCCGAAGGCAGAGTAAGTGGTGTCTTCCATTATCTGCGACGTTTATGCTGATACTGGGTTTGACGTACAGAACCACGCGAAGGTCATTCTATCACAAAGCATTGCGGAATATGCTCCCCTATTTGCAGAGATCGCAGATGCTTACTTTGACAGAGAGTTGTACGCCGAAGCCGGTCAAATATACGAAATGCTCGGTGCAGATGCAGAGGTAAAGGACGCCCTCCGAGTTGCTCACGGATAGCTTATTGATCTCGGTTTATTGTAGACGAGCAGTTTATACGTCCTGCTGCAAGCTGCCTCTTGCCGACGTATGGTGGGTGATCTCAAGGAGTCAGCCGAGGTCTACGAGCATGGTAGGCATCTTCGCATTTTATGCATCGTCCCCTTGTCTAATAATGTTGCTTGTTGTCAGTTATCGCAGCGGACCCTACTAATAACGATGCAAAGATGAAATTGGCAGAGATATATGAAATTCTTGGAGAGGTCCGCAGAGCCCTCGACCTGGTCCACCAAGGTAAGCTGTAGATAGTCAGTCCTCATAGGTGGTTACCTGACACATGTTCTCATCACTCGCGCAGTCATAGACAGTAGGAGGCGAAAAGGACATCGACAAGACGGAGATGACGGTTCTCAAGACCCCTCCGCTTCTCTCTTCAACGAGAAGTCCCGAGGAAAGAAACCCGCCAAAGCGAGACCTCCTAAATTATCCGCAGCGCAAATGGTTGAAATGGAGGCTGCAAAAGAACGTGAGGTCTCGCAAGCTTACCATCGTATCAAAGACCTTTGGCCCAGGATGCTCGGTGGCGAGGAGGGCGCAGTACGAGAGTGGTTGTTTGAAGCCGACAAGCTCGTAGAAATGTACAGAGTCACGAGGGCCTTATTCCTGACTACAAAGGTAGGCGGCTTAGTACTTGTTGCTTTCACCTCTGTCGCTGACTTCACATTATATACTAGCCTGGAGGTTTCAGGGGAATGTTCCCGTCCAAACGAGCAAACCGCCAGCGTACCGAAGCAAACGAGGATGACATGGCATCTCGGTTACAACTCGAGCTTGGTAATTCAATATCGTTAGACTTCGTAATCTCGAGGTTTGCATGTTTACAAGGAACAATAGGACGTGACGCTCTTGCTCGCAAATCCAAAGCAAGCGGGAGCTCGAACACATACCTCGATCATTTCCGTGGAATCTCCTTTGACGACTGGCTCCGGTTGTTCATGCAGGTGCGTACGATTACCTGTCAGGAGACACGCGAGGAATTGAGATGATGTACAGTACGCATTTCTGTTGACGAAGCGCGGCGATTTCGAGCTTGCCCACGAAGTCCTCCGACACATCTCGTTCTCTAACCCCTTCCAGAACAGAGAAAAACAAGATATCATTCGCCTCGCCATAGTCGGTAGGTAAACCCAATACTTAAACTCAGGCATACTCACAAGACCTTACGAAAAGCATGCGCAATTGGTGGTGATCAGCCTGGGGTCATTGTCGAACAAGCCCGCAAGCTCGTCAATACACATCAATTCAATAACGAGCCATATCGCATTCTTATAGCATCTCTCGGGAGCGGCATGAACGCTACAGACGGCTTCATCGCATCCACGCTATCCAAACACATGCTCCGAGAGATCAAACTATTCGATTTGGCACACAAGAACAAAGATGCATTGAAATGGAATCCGAATACCAAGCGATACGCTTTAGTTGGGTCTAGTACAAAGGAGGAGGAGGACGAGGATGACGTTCCTATAACTAATGACAAACAGAATGCTCAACCGCAGGCGAGGTTGCCGACGAAGGATAACCCTATTGGGGTGGCATTGTATGGTCAAATCTGCCTTGCGGCGAAGAGTTATCAGAGTGCCATATGTAAGCACATAGCTTCGAACTTCAGACTGACTCGAAGACGTACTAACACGCATGGAATTGTGTTGGTAGTCTATCTTCTGCATGCATATGACTATTGTCCTTATGATCCTGTGGTGTGCCTTTGTCTTGCCGTAGCTTCCATTGGACGAGCTATGCAGCGACAAGCCGATAATAGACATCATCTCGTCACTCAGGTACGACTTGTTTCTGTGTCATGGTCCAAAACATTAATGCTTCCTTGATCAGGCTATGACATTCTTGACGAAGTACCGCGCACTGAGGGGTACCAACGCTGAAGGCATGGAGGAAGTGGAGTATAACTTCGGTCGAGCTTTCCATCATTTGGGTGCGTCCACTTTGCGCTCATCAATAACGGTCGGCTCAGAATTTTCATTGTCTGGAAATTTTCTAGGTCTCATGGCTCTTGCGACCCATCACTATTCACGAGTCCTTCAGTTGGTTGAAAATAGACTAGCGAAAGGCGATCAGGTTTGTTGTCTGCTACCTTTACGGCGGAACGCTTGACACTGACACTGATGATGTTGCCTTGCATTAGGACGTTGGTCTTGCAGGCGAAGCTGCATATAACCTGTCTCTCATATATGTCTCCACGGGAGCTACAGCTTTGGCAGAGAAATTGTACAGGCGTTGGCTCTCGTTGTAATAGGCGTGGTGAAAGCCAGGATTGTATCGATATAGCAAGCTGTATTCTTAAGAATGTACTCGAGCGAAAAAGTGTGTTGATACATTGCATTGTGATGTTGTACTGGACGGATTGTTCCCAGTTCAATATATGCGTGATTGTGGGCCACGCCCAAAAAGAAGGGAACTTACACGTTCCCACAGGCTCTGCACCGCCTCTATTAAAATGCGTGTCCGGCTGAATGATCACCGTGGCCCAGATTACTGAGCCACCTATTGTCTTCCTTTTTCGGACCGTTTGTGGTGGTAAAATAAATCGTAACTTATACATACAAGTACACGATTGTGAGTGTCGATAAGTGTGCAAGCGGTCGTGGCGACCAGCAACAGTAATTCCAACAGAAAGACGATGACGCGAAGTTGTCAGTTGAGTGTGCGGTGAGTCAGATCACGAGAGCGTGTTCATTTACACCATCACGTGATTGTGGTCGTGGGAACATTTGAGGAACGCGTATCTGAGACATCTGTGGCCTCGCGTCAACTCAACTTCAACCAACTCACCGCACTCACCTTAATTGGGCTATCCTGATCAGCCATTGTCTTCCAAATTTGTGCATACACGTGTTGTTTGCTCATGTCTTGGCCACTACCGGCTATATATACGAACAGAGGGGACTCGAGGGGAAGTCGTTACTACCACCACAACGACATGGCAAATACCTCAGAGCCTTCAGGCTCTGGTGCGCCTCCCTCGGGTCCTTCTGTTGCGCCCGCCTCGGGCAAAGCAGAAGGTAATTTTTCTAAATTCCCTTCATCTCCCGTTAAACGCACCGCTCATGTACGAGATCGTCAAGAGCTCGAGAATACCGCAATCGCCCAGAACCCGTTCAAGGAAGACGAGTTCCTCGCGAGACACCTTCGCAAAATACCAAGGAATGCCAAACTCGATGCTGCAGGAGTGGCCCAGCTGGTCGAGGCCGTCACCTCTTGTTCCAACGAACACGATATGTACCAGCCGACTGTCCATCTCCTCAACACAATCAGCCAAAAAGTATATGGTGAGTGGGAAGTATCTATGTGCGAACACATATCTGACAAGATGGCAGACTCATTCAAAGGCGACACCATACGCGGGCGTAAAAAGCAACGACTACTGTTCCTCGACCATCATCACGGCCCTCCCGCTTTCCATCCCTGCGGTAGCAACACCAAGTCTGACCTCATTGGTGTCTGGGGCGAAGAGAAACACTACGAGAAGTACCGCACGGGTGCTAACAATACTTTTCTCAAGGTCCCGTGTCACGAAGCTTGTACCGTAGGTGAACTGAAGCCAAAGCAGGACCAGACAAAGGGCAGCGCTCAGACGATCAGTTACTTATGGCCACTCATGCAAGCTCGGCCTGACATGCCTGGTGTTTACGCATTTTATGGTAATTTGAAGCACTACCAGATTATTGGGCCGACGCCGCTGAACCAATTGCTTCGCCCTTGGTTGGATGGGACAACCTCGATCTCCTGATGGCGTATGTGTACTCTATGTACGACCCTCCTCCGCGTCACTACCTGTACGACCCCACCATCTCCCTCACGAAACCCAAGCATGGGTTCGACCCTGCGAATGTGACGTATACCATTGTCAGTCCGCCTCCCCGTCCACCTCCCCGCCTCGGTCGTTACAAGGGGAAGGGAAAGTTACCCGCTGATGACAATAACAAACCCCGCACGAGGGTTTATCAACACTGCAAGCCAATCCACTGGGGTGCAATGTGGGGCCGTCGGTCAATGGTTTTTATCGGCCAGCCAAGGGACAATCCAGACAGCTTCGCAGTTATCAAGAACTCGTACAGGTCGGACAGGCGCAGATTTATCGAAGTTGAGATAATAGGCCACATCCACGCTGAAGGAACCGTCCCTGGGGTTGTTTGCCTCATTAACGGGGCAGGAAGTACCAACATTCAAGCGGAAGGCGGCGTTCTATGTACTGCTCCGAGAGGTCCAGACTCGAAAGCTCATCCCGATCACACACTGGATCGTCTGGAGATGCGTAGTCGTGGCCTACCATTCCATAAAGCAAAATCGCTCCTTGATCTTCTCAAAGCTGCTTATGATGTTCTGGAAGGTATGCCTATTCCCTCAATATTATCAGCCGTTGCCGGTCTTTACTGATGATGATCTTGTCAGTTCATCGGTTCCTCGTCCTGACGAGATCAATCTTGCATCGTGATTTTAGCATCAACAATGTCTTGATGTACCCGGAGCACGAAGAAGGACAGGACCCCCGAAAATACCCCCAAATGCCGTTCCCAAAACCGAGATGACCTGCCAAATTTGGACGTCATGCTAGGTCATTTGGCCGAGATTTGACCCCTAATTTAGGGTTTATCCTAGGCTCAATTGGCCGAGACAAATAGGTGAGGGTCGGGATGCCAGTTCATTTGGCCGAGATGATCTCAAGATCGATTCGGCTGCCGGATGCTGCCGGCCTAGTTACTGTATATAGACCTCCAGATCATAGTGGCTTGGTTTGAATCTCATTTTGATTACTGCGTTAGAAGAAATCTGAAGCTTGAACTGAACCGGTATGATTCATGAGGTCGCGCGGCAAAGGTTACACCCAAACGCAGCATCCTCTTCCTCAGAAAAATGACTCAGGACAAGTTGTGCTGCCTTCAACCTCCTTTCTATGGCTCAAGAAGCCAAAAACACAGTCGCAATTGACCTCTCAGATGATACCATCTTCGACCCATCTCACTGGATCAAGAAGGGAAAGAAGTTCCCGACGATTGATACCCCTCTTCACATCAGTGATGCTTGGTCGAACACATTCCTTGTTCCAGAAAGCATAAAGCAATCTATCTTCCCTCATGCTACAATTTCGGTGCCAAATTTCATACAGCTTGCACAAAACTATCCACGACAACCGGCAACATTGGCCAATACCCACCCTGATACATGGTTTTCCAGAGAACACCCTAACTCGGATATTCGCCTTCTCCTGAAACGCGCAATACCTGACAAGGAAGTCATCCGAAAGCTTGTAGAGGTTTCCGGACAGGCATGGTTTGATGGAAACCAGTCGATATGCGACCCACGCTTCAACAATCGACAGGAGAGGTTCCCCCTATATGCGATAGGGTTCTGGCGCGAGATCGCCGACCTCCGCATTGCAGCAACAATATGGGAGAGGGCTCAGAGGTGGACGCACGAGAGAGCGATGGATAGTGTTGCAGCCGAAACTGCAGCCGAAACTGTCGAGGATTTAATGGAGGAGCTGGGATGGAACATCTCTATCCGGAGCAAAACCACTCACGCGTACTCTCCAGATTTAGCTGGCTTGCTCGGCTCTGGGAAGTCGCTAGAGCAGCGAGGCTGGCTGTCAGACTCAGTCATAGATCTCATGGTGGATACATTGAGAGAACAGTTAACCAGAATGGCACTCAAGGGAAGACTCACGTCGATCCAGTGTCTGGGATTTTCCCACCAAATGTCTCGCGCAGTCCGCGAACGGAAGGAGACCTACACCAGGAAGGACTTTGGATTACTTTACGGTATCTCCGATTGTGTCCACAAAAGGCAGCTCGAGAGTCTATACTTCCCATTGCTTACTGGGAAATGCCATTGGATAGCAGTGCATGTTGATTTCACGAAGAACCTAATTCAGTATGGTGAGTTATCCTTTGAATCATTAGCAGCCTGATACTCATTGGCGTTGAATCACACAGGCGATTCCATTGGGAACAAATCAACTCTCCCTCCTGAGATACGAATGGTCCAGAAATGGACGCAGTTGGCATTCGGTTCTTGATTCAATGTAGACGGTCAAAACACACTCACCCATGGTCAGCAAAGTGATGTCAGTTCCTGCGGTTTGTTCGCCATCAATACCATAGAACATGCAGTTTTTGGAGACAGCCTTCTTACGCCGAGTGACGTTCCATCATATCATATGAATTGGTTTTGCGCGTTGGCTGATGGTTACGTACCTGTACCCATGAGTTTACACGACACAATGTATCACACAGAGTATGAGACTTACCTATTCCTAGATGAGAAAGGTGGCCTCCGAAGCGCGGGGCAATGAACCCATACTCGTCGAATCCTTGGAGACATCTGTTGCAGGCTCCGAGTCGAGCGACTCAGATTCAGACGACTTGGTGGCTGGCACGACCATCATTGACAATGAGTCACAGCAAGAGTCAGACGATGAATCCATATCAATCCTGCCCATGGATATGCCACCATCATCTCCATCTTGTACCTCCGTGATGTCCCTCTACACAGGACAGTCAGATATACTTACCACGGAAAATGAAGATATCGGTGTCGCAGACAGCGAACCTTCCCAGTCCGCCGAGAGCTTTCTCGCAGATCCCTCACCTTCGGCACCCAAAGCAGACCATGTGGAGCCGTCTGAGTCCTCTCATTCTGCATCGCCAGATGCACCAGTCAGCAAACCCTCGACGAAGTCACTAGCAAAGAAACGATCGATGCTTTCTTTTCTCGCACACCCCGTTCAAGCACTGTTAGCACGAAACAGACCACAAACCTACCTAAAGTTATACCGGGAGTCAAACGGGGCCCTCGTGTCAGTTCCGAAAACGCAGATAGGCCAAACAAGCGAACCAAGACATCCCAGTCTGTGGTCAATAAAAGCGAGAAACCTGAGAAGAAGAAAGGCGAGAGTCGCTCAGCTACCACTACACGGGAAATCAGAGAACAGATTAATGCCGGAACTTTCGAACTCGACCTCGAACGCTTTGAGAAATGGAAGATGAAAATCCGTGAAGAAGTGGACCCGGATGCCAATTTTGATGCAAATATGCCCAACTACATCTGGTGTTCAAAATGTGCAAGGTGGCGTAAAATATCCGACCCATATAGGACATCAGCATTCAAGACCCACTTCAATAAGAAGTGTAAGGGTCCGGGAGGAGGGCAGAGACTGCACAAGGTGACGGGGAACTTCGAGAAGTGGGGGCTTGAGAAGATTAGTCGCAACCGCAAGGTTACTCTTCCATGTCCTGGGCTTGATCGAAAGATATACCCATTGGTGGACAAGTACGTGGGACGTACGGGAGCAGTAGGTGGAGGAGGACGATCGGTGACAGTCATTGCCAAGGAACTGTTCAAGAAGCCGTTCAAGATGCTGAGGGAGAAAAGAAAGTCTGTTGTACGAGAGAAGCAGCTTTCTGAGCACAAGTGGAAGATCGACCATCGACAAGGACGAGTATTTGCTGTCAAGTGCAAAGGCGAAGTGACGGTGGAAGCCAAAGGCACATTAGCCGCCGGCAGTTCGTCCAGGAAAGATGAAGGTGAACTGACGCCTCGAGAAGCATGCCTTGTCTGCAAACAAGTACTATTCAATAAGCACTTTCGCCGTCTTGCCAAACGCGCCTCACCTCCAAAGGATCGTTACAAGTATGTCAACCACTTGTATCACGATCCCGCGCTTGGAGAACACTTCGCAAAATGTCTCGGCCTTCAAGACATACTCAACGAAGACAAACATTCCAAATCGCACCTGAGTCCATTCGTTCGCTATGCGCAAGGAGTCGCCAGCGGAAAGTATAAGGACAATCGCATTCTTGCCGGTCTCTTGCAGAGTGTAATGATTCGGGAGGAGAAGCTATATCGCAATGTTGGCATGCAGAATATTCACTGGCCGCAGGAATGGGATCATTTCCTACATGCTATTGCTATTGAGAGCCCTCAGGCTTACCGGCTACTTCAGAGGTATTTACCTGCACGTTCACAAAGGAGCTTTGCGTATGTGTCCTCTCAACTTCATGTTTTATGCTCAGCCTGATCGCAGTTTCATTATATGCAGAGGTCTCCGAGCTAAGGAGCCCGAATTCTCGATGTCCATCACTGACCGGACATTTGAGGCTGTTGTCTCACAACTCAATGAGCTGAAGTATGATGGACCCATTGCGCTGAGCTGTGACGATACTAAGCTATTGCCGTCCTTGCGCATGTGCTGGAGCGACGAGGAACAGTGTGTTTTACTAGTTGGGGCTATTGAAGGACCTCTTCGAGTTGCAGATCCCCGTGAAGCCGAGAAACTGATTGCACAATCAACTCATGAACTTGCTACTAAGGTATTCTCAGTGCTTTCGTTACGTTTCAGTCGTCACTTCATGTGCTTACAATTATGCATTTTCTAGGTCCGACTTTTCACTGCCCAAGTACCGCTTCCTGGTGTAGCACCAATTCTAGTTGCCGCACTACCTATTGGAGAGTCAAACAAGGCCGAGGATCTTGTAGAGCATTCTCTACAAATTATTCGAGAGCTCATTAAGCGGGGCGTCCGTGTTGCGTCCTACTCATGCGATGGAACGGAGGTTGAGCGTCGAGTTCAACAGCTGCTCATTGCTCGTGCTGACAGCACTCACACCTACACGATACCCAGCTCTCCCAACGGCCACTACTCGTTGCACATCACGGTACCCGTCTTTAGCGGTTGCCCTGTCGTCATGGTTCAAGACTCCAAACATGGCCTCAAGACCTTTCGAAACAACCTGTTTTCCGGTGCACGGCTCCTCGTACTTGGACAGCATGTTGCGCTGTATGACCGTATCCAGGAGATGGCCTTCCATAACGATTCCCCACTCTTTGAGCGTGACGTTGAGCGTCTGGATAGACAGGACGACAACGCCGCTGTTCGGCTCTTCTGCGCACTAGCTCTTCTACATCTCACGAGTGAACAACCTGAAGCTATTGGCGAGGCCGTGTATCTATTCATCTTCAGAGAACTCATCGATGCCTACCAGAATCGCACAATCTCTCTCGCTGAGCGGCTGAAGCTGCTGCTTCGCACTCACTATTTCATTTCAATGTGGCGCAGCTTCCTTGACCGATGTGGATACCCGGCTTCTAGGTTCTTCATATCTCGGGAGGCCACCGACATCGTTCGCATTCTCATTGAAGGGCTCCATCAGGAAAAACCTCTTTTTCCCAATATAGCTAATCCAATGCAACTGAAAGCAAATGTAAGTTAAAAATGACTATTGATCAAATAGCTATCTAATTTTTAGATAACAATATCCCGATGTTTATAAACTTTGATGTATCAGATGAGGTCTGACTAGGTCAGCTCCAATTGGGCTAACTTTTGATAATTTTGAGTTCAAGTCTAGCTCAATAGAAATACAATGCTAATCTAACTCCAATCTAACTCC
>MU275319.1:28676-65661 GCA_022160315.1 Panus rudis PR-1116 ss-1
GTTTGCTGCCCTGGGCATAGTCGGGCTGGCCTTCAGCTTTGCGCTTGCCATTGCCGGTCGGCGGAGGGACAGGCTCCTCATCATGATCTATTAAATGACGTCCACAGTTTGGATCTAGCTCGATATTCAGCTCCGGATTATCGTGTATTTGGACGATAGCATCCAGAAGGAGTCGTCGCATAGCTTCATGGAGGTGCTCTTGGGGTGGAGGAGGATCGAGGTAACCGTACTCTGGACAGACTTGTAACGTAAGGTCTAGGAGCAATTTACCCATAGGATCAGGCAATTTGGGATGAAGGGCCTCTTGGAACTGGCTTTCCGACCAATCCATGAAACCCACCCGGGAGTCATTACCCTTGCTGCGAGAAATCGTGTGACGGCTAAAGTCTTGCCAAGCGGTTGTATCGAAATTGGTATCCTCCTCATCCGGAGCACCTAGTGGCCGAGCCAAAAGCAAACAACGGAACAACACCCAGTACATAGACTCGGCATCATGGTCCATCCTGTGGCAGAACGACTTCGATGGCGCAAACTTTGGAGGGGCTGTAGAAACTGGTTGTGGCCGCTGCGGCCTTTGGAGCAATGCCAGTAGTTCTGCCTTACTCGTGGGGCGTACTGTTTCGGAATGGTCGCTATTGGTGCTCGCAGGCATTCGACTGCCGTGGAAGGTGCCTCCTTTGTCGTTGTACTTCTTGTAGTCCTCCTCTCCGTAGGCAAGACTGTACATGAGATACGCTGACCCTGAAAGTTCTGGCATGCGAACATATTGTTTTGCGCTGGTACCCCTCAAGAAGCCGTTCTGTGCTACAGCCCGCGATATATATCTGGGAGTGCCCTGAGAAAGAAAGTTGAGCTGCATATCATATATAAACGAAGCGACATACGGTCTTCACCGTTGACTCCTTTCCCGCCTCCTCAGACAATTCAGATCCATTATCGAGGTCAATGAGGAGAGCTCGACATCGGTCGTTGAAGCCATGGCCGTTGGTCCTCCCACTTCTAAAACATGAGCGCATGAAGCGGACAAGAGGACAACAGGTGTGGCGTACCTCATGGGCTCCAAGACCTCTTCGATGAAATACGGAGGGTCCTCAATATACCTGTCTTCTTGTCCCTTCTTCTTCCCATGTCGGGGATACATGAGAACATTGTAAATACTCAAGTCTCGATGTAAAACGCCTGTGTTCAGAACAAGATGACGATGGGCTGGCGGAAGCAACTCATGACTCAGTTACGCTCACTATCCAAGGTTGAAGGGTACATACCTTCTAACACGTCATAAGTCGCCTTGAGTAGGTCCAACAATGACTGTGCCCTTGAAAAAGGTTGGCCGTAACTTCGCATCTCCAGACGATCCAACGTACGATGTTTCTTATCGTTTTCACCTCTGTCAGCGGTAGAAATTGGTTCGCCGTCCACAAGAATATGGACCTTGCCATCCTCGTTCCGCAGGCGGACCACACCAGGAACAATCCCATCCGCGTGTACGCGCTCTAACAACTTGATCTCTTTGAAGCGTTGTCTGTCGGACGAGTATGAGTCTTTGATCACGGTCAGGTCGTCGGGATCTTCCGGCTGCGAGAGGAACACCGTCGTCCGACGGCCAAATGTAGGACCCCAATAGACCGCGAGGCAATCATAGTACACGCGGTCTTCACCTCCTTCGACGGCGGAATCCGGGATCGTGATGGTATATGTGATCTGCTTTTCAACTTCAACTCCAGCGACGGGAAAGTGCGAGGGTTGGATAGTCGGATCGAAGATGTGGTGACCTTTCGGGGGCTTATATATGGAGTAGACGTAGGCAAACAGGAGCTCGAGTTCGAAATCCGACCACGCAATCGTCGTGGTGATCCTTGGCCCCGCTGCATCCGCCCAAATTATCTGGTACCCCTTCAGATTGGCGTACAATGCGTAGACACCCGGCATGTCTGGTCTAGCCGTTCGATGGTCCCACAAATAACTGATCGCCTGCGAAGCCCCCGAGCCCTTGCCTCGCTGGGGCTTCAGCTCGATGATGGAGTTGACCTTGTACGACGGCACTTTGAGATACGAACCATTTTGACCGGTGCGGTACTTTTCGTACTCGGACAATCCACCCCAAACGGCGATGAGGTCCGCCTTGTCGCCGCTGGCGTCGGGATGGTATGCAGTTGGGCCGTCATGGTGATCAAGGAATATCAATCGTTTCAAACTCGTCTTCTTTTGAGTGTTGCGGGAAATGGCCTTCGAAGCAGACGCTTGAGTCTTCATATCGGCGGGGGGCGTGTTGTTAATGGTGTTTGTAGCGTCAAGGGCCTTCTTACGGCTTCGGGTCATACAATTGCTCGTGCTAGGGCCACTGGGAGCACTTCTAAGGCGCCATTTCGCTGCCTTGGTAAATTCCACGTCCTCGGGGTCATCGTTACATTCATCCGAAGAGGATTCGTTGCTGTCCGGCGCGGGGCCATGAGCCTTCGCACCGGCCGCTTTGCCCTTCTTCAAGTAGTCTACGGCATACAGAGCATCAGAACCTGAAATCCATGCGTACAACTACGCCACTCACCATATATAATGCCACTGATCTCGTTGAGTAGCTGCTCAGTGGGCTTGTACATGTCTGCTTCGGTCGTGCAAGACGTGACAGCATGGAGCAACGCACGCATGCTACGGGTCTTCATCGTTTTCTTGATCTCTTGTGGCAAATGGCTGGGGTGCCTTTGCAGAAACAGTTTCGCGTCGACTTGGTTCTTAGTAGCTTGTTGCACGAGCGGGGAGTTCTGAACTGCTTGACGATCGGGCACATGAGTGACACCTCTCACGGGCGATGAAGCATTGTTATAAGTTTTACCTCCTCCAGCCTGCTTGGCGGAGGGGCCCGAGGAAGGTTCAGCAAGGTTCTGCGACGGCGTAGGGGTCGACATGTCGTCTGAGTCGCAGCAGGAGAAATGAACCTTCCTCAAGCCCTTCCTGGTCTTATATACCTTCCGGGATTGTTTCAACATGATGAATAAGAATCAAACACGTGTTGCACGGATTAGGAAGACAATGGCTGAACGCGCAGCCCAAAGTGTGTCGATGGTTGAAGTTCAGGATGGGTGGACCGCGTGTATCGCACGATCTCACGCGTCACGAGCGGCTTGCGGGACTTTCCCACGAATAGGCATCACGTGATCGCGTCGCTTTAACAATGGCTTCGCGACTTCTTCATGTTCTTGCGCAGAACGCTTGCCAGTGAGCCAGAGCATTATAACGTCCTGAATCATTGTACGAGCAAATTGAACAATCTACATCTATGTCTCTCGTGCATTTCTGCACTACTTGGCTTGAACCTCGATCCAAATTAGAGGCAATTGCAGCGGTCGCTGTAACCCTTCTCGACCCATCGGCTTGCAATGGACCCGTACCAAATCCTTCATTCCATCTGCGAGCGACCTAATCACATCCGACGTCTGGGTCGACCAAGAAGGACGGCCACACTCAGGCTATGTAGTACAACGTTAACTCCAACGGGCCCGGAACGTTCGGAACCTCACTCTTACACCTTCTTGGACTTAGACGTTCACGCAACATAGGAATACTCAGTAAGACGTGGGGAGTTGGATCCTAACATTCGCAAAACGTATACAACAAAAACGATCGTACGTACGACATAACACGAACAAATCGTTAAAGCGATACCGTATACGCTGCGACACAAACACGACGGACGAGAAAACATGGGTGGGGTGTTGATAACCGCAAAGACAGACAGATTGAGACATGGTGGGAGGGGGGTTTGAGATGGGGGGATGGAGGGGGAAACATTACGACGATGATGAGAACAGTAATAAGATCGCAGAGGAAAAATGGATTTGACATAGGGGGGAATTTGGGGGAATGGGGAATCGACGATACTCCCAAGCAAGTGGTTGGGGAATGATGGTGTGATCAAATGGAGTATCGAAGGTCGCCTGAAATGAGTGGCGACGAAAGATAAAACAGACGACGACAATAGAGAAAGACGAAGGAAAAACGAAGATAGCTTTGGTCCTAGATGAAAACATAAACATACAAGGGGACGGCAAGGGGTAGCACGAAAGACGAAAGTAACCGAGAAACTGTTCACCCAGTTACAGACGGCACCTCATGCCCGTGACTCTTGAGCAGAGCCTCTAGCGTCATGGCCCTGTGCTGCCATGCCAGCTTCTCCGCCCGCTCACGCTCAATCCCCTCCTCCAGCTCCCGCTGGTACTCCAACTTACGTTTCCGGCTCCGACGTGCGGCCAACGTATTTTGACGACGCTTCGCCTCGATGGCGTCCAGCTCCTGCGGCGAAGGCTCGGGGGTCTCATCCTCGCCCAACGCTTGCGAACGAGCTCGCTTGCGCGCGAAGACGGCGGGGACCTCCTTGCGGGATGTGGCAGAAGGCGTCGTGTACTTGCGAGGCTGGATAGGGGCCTCGTAGGGAACGAGCGACTCGGGAGTGATGTTCTTGCGAGTGCCCGTTGGCGCAGACTTGCGACGAATGTGACCAGTCGACGGAGTCATCGGTGGAGGGAGAGGCGCATCTACTCTAGGAGACGTCTGCAGAGAAGATGGATCTAGGGACGGGGTATGGGGAGAGGGCATTGTATACATAGCCGAAACATCGAGGACAGGGGGCAATACGTGCCCCGGGCCCGACGCCGAAGGAGCGGATGCCTTTATGGGGTCAAACGCGGCGGTTCCGGACAGGTGAGTGAAACTGTCTTGGAACAGGGGTACATCACCGAAATCACCAAAGTTGTCCGAGTCAACGATGGCGGGACTGGTGAGGAACTCCTGGCTGAGATCCCCCGACTCAATCGCCGGTGTGGTGAGGAAATCCTCCCAAGGCGAGTCATCCATGGGCGATGTCAAGAAATCGCTCGCCATGCTGAACTCGGGAGAGGCTGTGCGCGAGGCGGAGTCATCCTTCATCAGCGATGTTATTGCGACGGCATGGATCAGGCTATAATCACCTTGAATGACGTCCATTATCGCTTGCACGGCCGCGGGATCAGCGGTGGACGATGCGGAGGCGGTCGATGCCGCGAGATTGGATTGCTCCTCAGATTTTTGTGCGAGCATAGTCAGGTAGTCTGATTGCAATTGTGCGAAATCGATGTCAAGACTGGAAGTAGGGACTGAATTAGAAGCAGCTGGTTGTTGATATCGAGTTGTTCGTGGTACTGGGGGCAACGAAGTTGGGATGCCATGGTGAACAGCTAGAGCCGAGGTGGTGGTTAAAACCGGATTCGACGACGTCCGAGGACGAGGACTAATATGATTTATCGGAACATATTGGGAGGGAGCAGAGCTCGAGTTGGATGTTGCTGAAGACGAGGGACCATTTTGACTGATGGTAACCGGTGATCTGTCGTTTGATAACGACGAACTTAGTTGGTGAAGGCCATGGCCGCTACGAATATACGTTGGAGGATGGCGAAAGTTGGGCAACAAGGTGGGCGACGAGGTTACGTTATGGACAGGCTGCAACGTGGGCGGCCTGGGGGAGAGCCTGGAGATCGATGACGACTGAATCAGCGATAGGTTCTCACAACGGTCAGTGGGGGAAGTGTCCGCCGGCGGAGAGAGACACAGAGTGTCGAATTCATGTGACACGGTCTGAAGCGGAGACCCGACTTCGACTTTGACACGCGGACCATCGGAATACCGAGGAACAGAGGAGATGAAGCAATCCTCAGAGGAGGATGCATGCGGTACCGACACAGGTTGGGACCCGACTGCGGATAACATTGTGCAAGATAGGGTGGTACCGCACAGGAGGGACAGGGAAAATTTTCGAATACTCGAAAAAGCAAAAACAATTGCCAGCAGGAATTGCCAGACGGAAACACGGGAACTCGGAAGGGGGGACTTACTGTTACTCGGAGGGGAGTCAGATCTTACGCCTCGAACAGTGGTCAGTCAGCCAGTGCTCAAGGGTGGTGGTGGGGGAGAGGAAAGGTACGGGGAAAGCGTCGTAGTGACTCGTCGGTGATTTATACACTGTTTCGCGCGAATTCAGACCCAGAGGCGCCGATCCCGCTGATTCGGCTGTCCGACCAGCGTCCAGGCACATGAGCCTCCGCCGGCTAAATGCCCTCCCAAAGAATAATTTCGGCCAAGCTGGCCCTCGACATCCGTCCGTATCGTCCACAAAACAACCCCAATGTGCAGAAAACAGCACCGAAACGACAAAAACAAAGATATTGTGCCCCCGGTGGGCAGCAAATCCTGGGAAGAGGACGCGTGGCATGTCTGTGCATCGGACCCGGAGTCAGGAGTCACGACGCAGAATCTTCCTTTTTAGGCAACTCCAGGGCTTACCAAGCGACGCGCGAGTGACTCCGGCGAGGCCAGCCTTACGCGCAGGCGCGCCCGTTAATGAGAACGCGTACACGGTCCACACAGCCCCCGCCCACGGTGCCCACCGCCCCAGTCACGCGCCCCACACCGCCCGCCGCCCGCCCACAGCACGGCGGTGTCGCCCCGCCCCCGCCCAACGTCGTCTGCGCACGTCCCCCCGCCCCCGCCCCCGCCGCCGTCGTTCATCCACAGATTGTCCGAGTTGGCGCCGGCCCAGTGCGCGTCGGCCGAAGTTGCGCTCAGCTGGCCAAGTAAATTTCAGGGCGATTGGGCAAAGGGTAAACATCGCCCGATTATTATTTTTTCATTTGCCCACACCACCCCGCACACGGTCAGCGATAAGGGGGCGCGGGCACAGCCGAGAACGCGGACCGACTGACCGCAGTTTGGCGTCCTGCGACAACGACAGATGCAACTGCTTGCAACACGACGGGCAACACGTACGCCAGGCCTGCGTAACTGCGGCATAGCAGATGCTGCAACCTGCTCGAAGGTGTTCGAAGCACTGCGCACTGCATCATCAATCAAGGAATAGTTTAGTTAGGACACGTACCGTAGGTACCAATTGAATTCGGGATATACGCGTACTTGGCGCTCCTGCTTTCCGGAGCGCACTGTGTGCTGAATATGGATTGATGATTGGGTTCAAATCAATGCAGCCGGAACTCGCTGAGGAAGCACCGGGCAACCTCGACGATTGGCTGTTACACCGAAGAGAACGGAGTAGGACCACGTAGGACATTCACGGCCTTCCTTCCCACTGCCTTGTCCATTTGATGCTTTGATGCGAGTTCAGAACGTTCAGAGCGCATTGGCTTTGGACACCGTAAAAGCGGCAGCTTGTTCAGTCCGCTCCGAAGATAGCGGGAGGTCGTAGAGCACTCAGAATAACCAGAAATAGCTCGTCCAGAATGAGAATGACATCACGGACGCTGAGAGTCCCGTCCGCAATCCGTCCGGAGGACTCCTGCGGATAGATCGCGGTCGCGCGCGCCACAAACAGATCAGATATAGGAAGCTACGCATCGCCAAGCTCCAAGCTTCTGCTGACCGACACCTTCGATCTTGAGAGCATTAGAGAGCACTGTGCGCCGACGAAGTAAAGTTCGAGGGTGATGCATTGATGACCAAGGTAAGTCCATGGATCCAGACTGAGAGCGCGTCAGAAGTCAGAAGATTACACCGTGTCATCGTGAAACCCAATGCTGAGCGAGACTGTGGAAACCAATAGCGCACGTGACGTCAAAGGCAAGAATAGCAAACGCGTCGACGCGTCCGAGTCGCATGGATTCTACCAGCGTGAGGACCGGGCAGTACAGTGATAGCGTCAGAATGGATGGTCGTGGATATCGAGATTATGCAAGTAAGCAGTGAACGCTTCGACGTGTTGATGAACGAGAACGAGCCCATGGCCGGGGAGCGTCAGAAGAAGCAGGGAGCGTGGAAGCCATCGAGGGTTGCTTAGCAAGGTCTCCATATTGAGGCGTTAGCACGGATACAAGACTGGGGGATGCAAGATAGCACACGTCGACGCGTCACCGAACCAGATCGCAAAGGTTGTGTACAAGGCGCGACAGCTACACGACCGCGGTAGTCGATATCGAGGATTGGGATTGGTGAGTAAGGTTCTTTGGAGGCTGGAACGTCCGTCTGACTCGTGATGTCGGAACGTTCAAGTCAGCAACTGTGTCGACGCGTCGACGCGTCGAATTTGAGTTCAAAAGCTAGAAGACAACGATGTACGATGTAGACCCGGGTCCTTTCCTTTGCCTGAGTAGAGTAGACGCGTCCACACGTCCCAGTCGGTGACGTCGAGTTAAAAAGGCCACGATTGTCTACGTAGTGGACATCGACTTCGACGGTTGATGCGATGGTGAGCGTCCAGATTGTGGTAAGAATGGCAATCGTTGAGTCTGTAACAGAGGCGAGAAGGTGAGGACGTAGACCTGGGTCCAAAACCTAAAAAACCGAAGAGGTTAAAGGTTGAAGTCGCCTTTGCACAGGAACCTATCGTGAAAGAGGATGAAAGCACGATAAGATGTCGAGAGGAGGGGGAAGAACGTCGACACATCACCTTATATTCCCAGCCTCCGTTTGTTTAGGTTCGAAAGTTGCAAGTTGAAAAGCAAGCTCGCGCCCGATATCGAGGCTGAGTGAGCATTGAGCAAGGTCCTCTGAGGCCTCCGTCGTACTCGTGATGTCGCATACAACTGCTTCGACGCGTCGAATTTGAGTACGAAAGCCATAAGTTGAAGCCAAACGACGTAGACCGGTATCCTTTCCTTTGCCTGAGTAGACGCGACATGCCGGGGAAGGGGGATTGCAAAGATTAAGATTGTATACGTAGTCGAGCTCGAGCTCGAGACTTGGTGAGATGGTGAAATGGTGAGCAGAATCCTGGCGAGCCCCCAAGTCCGTCGGATATGTGTCGTCGCAAGAATAGCAATCGTCGAGTCTGTAACAGAGGCGAGAACTTGAAGGTAAGGATGCAGACCCGGGACCTCTGCCTGAGCAGACGACACATGTCGGCGAAGGAGGATTGCAAAGGCCAAAATTGGATACGTAGTCGAGAACCGAGGATTGGTGCGATGGTGTGGCGAGCGTCCAAGTTGTAGACTGGAAGGTAAGAATGTACACCTGGAGTACTAAACCTAACAACGAGAAAACGAAGGCGAAGACGTCCCTGAGCAATGATTCCGCAAGGAGACGTCCAGGTGCGAGTAGATAGAGTATCGACACCTCACCTTGCACTTAGGTTTGAAAGTGAAAAAGTAAGCTCGCGCCTCTAGTGTAGTAGGAATGTCCGCGCGGTGTTCAAGACGCGACGCGATATACACGTGCTGAGAAGATTTTCATCCATCGCGCTGGGTTCATGAATCAAGGACAAGGAACACTCACCAGGGTCTGAAGCTTAAAGACTAAGTCGCTTTACTCTGAGTTTCAAAGAAGCAAGCTCAGTTCACACCTCAGCAGGTTCGGATTTGAACAACCGCTTCTGAAGATGTATTCCACCTCCACCTCCTTCCCACCACGCTGCGACCACCACCTGCTCGACGACTCCCGACTCGAGATACACGTAGCGACGCGTCCAACCAAGTACAGGAACAGAGACAGGAAAGAAAGCAGTAGTCCAGTCATCCCCACTTCAGCCTTTCGTCAGCCTCTTCAATCCACCGAACACTCGTCTCCCAGAGGCGAAAGAAGTCCATAGAGCACCCAAGCCGAGAAGAATGAAAGAAGACACGAAAGGAGGGAAAGCGAGCGATAGGAGGGTTAGTAGTCAGGTAGGTAGTTCAAGTTGGGATTTATGGGAATCGTCAGCGTCTCCGACCAACATATAAACCCCTATAGCCCTAGGGTACGGGGGAGGGGTGTGGAAAGGGCGTGCCCCCAACCCTCCTTTTATACATATGCCAGATCTCCTCCTCGACGATCGCGAGTCAAGTGAGTCACCGAGTCATGGAACGGTTGCGAGCACTTTTTCGTGAAACGCGTGGATCTTGCGTGGATCAAGTCTGCGCGCGCGTGTGGGGTGGTTTCTCACGGTCGGAGCCGACGCGGCGTTTTGCGTTTCGTAGAAATGCGCGTTTTTGGGAATGTCTCTGGGACTCTGTAGGTCATGGTGGATGTTGGTGAATTTCGTAACATATGGATCGTATCGTTTTCTGACTGTTTATTCTTATTTTTTTAGGGATTTTTGTGGTACAGTTACAAACACGTATGCGGAACACCGCTCATAACGAATTCGTTTCTAGCTATACCGCAATTCCATGCCACATCTAGGGCTGACGAACAGCGGATGTTTATACGCCATTACTATGCTCGGACCCGACATACGGCACCAATAGTGAATGGCACTAACGGCTCATGAAGTGACTAGAGATGACTGGTGCGTCAATTTCTCACTTGCGCAACCAATCACGGAATGATAGACCTCTTATGTGCAGGAGACGATCACATCTTGCCGTCCTCGGAACCGCGTCTTGCGATATGGGACCCGTATCTACTATTATGAATATGCCGAGAGTAGGTACTGGATCGAGAAGTGAGCTGCTGCGCTGAACTGTCTCGCAGGGAGGTTATGGCTCATTCCATTCCAGCAGCCTCACGGTCCAACGAGGACACATATTATACTGTGTCTGACAATAAGGACGTTCAAGACGCTCTTCAATTATCGCACTTTATGTTCCTCAGGCTTGAGACCAAGCTAATACCGGGACCGTCGGCTATCTCATGTCAGCATGACTACATGGCCCGAGTGAATCCTTCCGACAGCCTCTGTCAGCTGTCGCCTCGCGAGCTGAGGATTCCAAATGGGTCGTTCGACCCATCGCCACTACAGGAGGGCCGAGGTTTGTTCTCCTTCAAGTTATTGGTATCTCAAACTAAAAGATACCTCTCGATAAGTGACGCTGCAGCTCAATATCCAGGCAGCAAGGAAAACACGCCGCTAGGCTTGAATCGTTGGGGATAATCTCGTAAAGCTGTCATCTCTCATTGCTTCCCTTCAGTAAAGAGTGGTCTCAGATATGATGACTTAGAGTCCCGTTCGCCCCTCATCGGATATGACTAGAAGTTGCGGAGCGTTGTAGCTGACTGGCGTACGTTACTCTATCTTACTTCCCCAAATGCTCGCCCCTCACTTCGTTGCAACTCAGATTCATTTACACGTTGGCAGCTTGCCAAAGGGCCACTGCAATGCTCGGCCATAGAGAGGTTCAAGTGCAATGTATGTGTTTATTCTATAGTTTGTGAGCTCATCTAAACATTCGTGTAGTCATCTACGACTAGTTCTAATGTCCTGTGCCAGACAGGTACTCTATATACTCACGCCTCTAACCTCAGAAGCACCCACCGCTGCCTCCTGCTCGAGCTCAAGCCTGCGTAGGAGTAGGCACAGCGGGAGCACTAGGCACTGCAGAAGGCACGTCCATACTGGGGACGGCGACGGGGTTGGAGGGAACAACGACAGGAGAAGTCGGGACGTCCGACGCAGAAGGTGTGATGGGTGCAGAGACGGGGATGCTAGGAGTAGGCGCTTCTACAGATGGCACGCTGGGGATAGCAGACGATGAAGGTACGTCGAGAACCGAGACGGGGACCTTCACTTCCGGTTGGGGTGTTCCCGACTTGTCAGTCGAGGGTGTAGATACAGGGACGGCAGGGATTTCTGAAGGAGAAGGTGCATTGGGAAGGGAGATGGGGAGATCGATGGGAATGGTGGGCACTGCAGGTACAGCCGGTGCACCTGAGGGCAATGATACTGGTGCGCTGGGAGTAGTGGGTATTACCGACTTATCCGCAGAGGGCGCAGATACAGGGACAGTGGGGATGCCTGAAGGTGAAGGTGCGTTGGGAAGGGACACGGGGAGGTCAAGGGGAATGGTGGGTGCTCCAGGTGTCTCCGGTGCCGGTGTGTCTGAAGGCACGGATACTGGTACGCTGGGAACACCGGGTGGTGTCGGTGCGTCCAGCACCGACACGGGAGCGTTGATATCGGGTTTGGGTACGGAAGGTGCACTGACATCCGCTGGCATCGAGGGCGTTGGGATAGGTGCAGAAGGTGCACTTGTACCAGAAGGGATTGTGATCGATGTAGGTGCTACACGCAAGAATGAAGTAAGTCATCAATGTTATCGACCATGACGTGATATGGGACTTACCAGATGGAACGTCAGGCTTGGGAAGGTCAGGGACAATTGTATCCATTTCGTTCATGATGACGCCAGCGTCGCCAACGACAGGGAGTGCGACAGGTGGGTTTGCACTCGGCGCACTGATTGACGGAATACCACTAGGTACAGTGACACCCGTGGGGAGGTCGACTGCGGTACTCGTAGCCGAAGGAGTATTCAAATTCATAGTCGGCGTCGAGGGGACGACTCCAGTAAGATCAGGAATCGTTACGGGCAATCCCTGAGAGGGTGTTGCAACACCGCCAGCGGGTACAACAGAGCTCAAAGGGAGAGCGGGTTGAGAAGGCGTAGGAATGGTAGCACCGAGCGTCGAGCTCGTCTGCATCATGGTAGCGACCAGCACTAGAGCGGTGAAGAACGAAGATTGCATGATGGATAAGTGGAAGTGTGGATAAGGGTGTGTAAATGCAGGTATGTGCTCGAGTACGACAAAGTGTATGCGATGCGATGAAGGTGATGGAATTTTCGTCAAAGTTTGCGGCTCTATTTATGCGTTTTTCGACGTGCAGGCGGAATCTAATGGCTCAGACACCCTCCGAGCAAGACGAGAAACAATGGCTCGGAACGTTCTTCAAGTTAGTGCTACCGAGCAAGATGGACGGGGACGTTGAGCTCGGATCGCTATCCGTCGTTTGAATCGAAGTGAACTGACCACTATGTTTGCTCTCGGATAGCGGACTCAACGCGAGGCTCGAGCTCAACGGCTCGGATGCAAATTGAACCGAGTCGCACTCAATATCCGTCGCCTGAATCTGACATTCCTCCAAGTACCGTACTCGGATCGCTACTCATCTGAACTGAACCGGCTGGCAATTGTTCCCGCGCTCGGATAACGTACCAGCGGAATCAGATGCTCGCAACACCCGTCTCCTAGAAAATTGTGGTTCGCACACATTCGGGTCGCTATCTTCGAAGTGAACTGAACCGCAGACGGAGCGTTCGGCATCCTCATCCATGAAGCGACGGGATACCCAAATCCGAGTCAACCATGTGCGGCGAACAATGTTACGGAACATCGCTCGGTTCAATATCCAACTTCCACTCCCACCCAATTAATTTTGAGCTGACAATGGTGCTTCCGATCGATGTGGCTGACATGAACATTGCGCATTGAATAGTCTTTCTCGATTAGCCATTGTGACGATCATGGCCCCAACACCACTGGGTCTGGCCAGTCAGAACTAGATTTTTTGTGATTAATAGATAATTGCCATCGTGATTGTGGAATTTTATGCATACTACAAGTTTTTCCGACACATCATGATAAGATTTCCACTGGCAGTCACTGTTGGAGGCAAAGGCTCAGCATTCCCCAGACGCGTTAGTCTCTTACGATACTCCGCACGTGACCGTGTTCGCTTTCCCAGGGATTTTTGGCCACACTTCTCCGAGTCGGAGTCTCCGAGTAACGTTGTTCCACGACTCTCTTCCCGTTCTCTGGCATTGCCGAGCTCTGCGCACTTGCTTACAATATGAACATATCTTTATGTTGTTCTTGTGATCTTCTTGTGCCTCCTTGTTTGAGGTTGACAACTAGTCATGATTCTATCCGCAACATCCGCTGTATTCTGATTCTGACCAAGGCGATTCAGCGAGTATCGTGAGCCACAATTGTTCGCAATACACTTAGCGGGACTGCTGAGGTCGATATGTCACAGTTATAGCTCGATCAGGTACCCGATTGAATCATAGTCTTGGACTCTTTGGACTGCCTTAGAGTCGACCTTGGAGATTTGGAAAGCTCGAAGTCGGTACTATCGCAACAAGGAATCATCATAATAGCCGAACTTGCGTTCCTTCCTAATTCCCCATGTCAGCCACCTCAGCCTCAGTAAACTTCCGATCTTGAAATGGTTGGTGCGGAAGTATTGCATTGAGCTATACGAAACGCTGAACCTAGATGATTCCAGGGACCAGCTTCGAGGATGCACACTATTTGGGTCCGTTCACACGTCGCATAGCGATCCGAGCTGTACGTTTCCTTTCATCTCACTGGAAAGGTCGAATAGCCGTCAATTCTGCTCTAGGCTATCCGAGCTCAAGGACGGTGATCAGTCGATTCCGTCACTTGACGGATAGCGATCCGGGCTCGGTCTTTATTGCAATCTTATATTCAACGACGGATAGCGATCCGAGTGTGCTTCCGTCCCATCTTGGGTCTTGCAGGATGGACAACGATGTTCCGAGGCCCTCAGTTTGCTGGAGGGCTATCCGAGCCAAAGGAAAGTGGCCAATCGGTTCGAGCGACGGATAACGACCCGAGTGCAATGTTCCCTTCCATCTTCCTCAATATCACTACGAGCTTTCCGAATCCCTATTGCTCCTTCTGCTAAGAGCCATTAGATTCCGCCTGCACGTCGAAAAACGCATAAATAGAGCTGCAAACTTTGACGAAAATTTCCATCACCTTCATCACATCGAATACACATTGTCGTACTCGAGCACATACTCGCATTTACACACCCACACCCACACTTCCACTTATCCATCATGCAATCTCCGTTCTTCACCGCTCTAGTGCTGGTCGCTACTATGATGCACACGAGCTCGACGCTCGGTGCTACCATTCCTACGCCTTCTCAACCCGCTCTCCCTTTGAGCTCTGTTGTACCCGCTGGCGGTGTTGCAACACCCTCTCAGGGTTTGCCCGTGACGATTCCTGACTTTGCTGGAGTCGACCTCTCGACGCCGACTATGAGTTTGAATACTCCTTCGGCTACGAGTACCGCAGTCGACCTCCCTACGGGCGCCACTGTACCTAGTGGTATTTCGTCGGTCAGTGCGCCGAGTGCACACCCACCTGTCGCACTTCCTGTCGTTGGCGACATTGGCGTCGTCACGAACGAAATGGATACAATTGTCCCTGACGTTCCCCAGCCTGACGTTCCATCTGGTAAGTATCATCACGTCATGGTCGAAAACATTGATGACTTACTTCATTCTTGCGTGTAGCTCCTGCATCGATCACCATCCCTTCTGGTACAAGTGCACCTTCTGCACCCGTGCCAACACCTTCCGTGCCTGCTACAGACGCGTCAAAACTCAATATAACCACTCCCGTTTCAATGCTCGATGCACCTTCTCCGACAGACATCCTTGCCACTGTCCCAGTACCTCCAGTCGAGCTTCCTTCCATCGTCCCCATCTCGGCACCCAATACGCCCTCAGCGTCGGGTACTCCCACCCCTCCCGCGGCCGTTCTCCCTGTTGACGCTCCGAGTGCACCATCCGTACCCGAGTTGCCTGTAAACGTGCCGTCTGGAGTCCCTGCGTCTGGAGTCCCTCTTGCTCCTTCGACGCCTACTCAGGATTGATTTCGAGGAGAGACGCCGCTGGTCGGTAGTAGAATTAACTAGAGGATATGATAAATCTCACATAAAAGAGTAACCGACTCCATACGTCGGAGCACGGTCTACTGCCAAATAGATGATTTATCCCCTATCACATACAAAACTCGTGAAAATAATGTGAATGTATGGCATTTCAGTGAATCTATGATTTTGCATACAAACATTGAACAACCAATAACACGACAACATCGAACGGGATGTCGAAGTGAAAGGAATTAGGTGAATGTCCATGGGATCCCAGATAAGTAGCGACGAGCGAGATATACTCAATTGCGGCGGCCTGCGTCGATTCCTCTGGATGAAAATGGCGCTGCAGAGCGCCGAAGACGACAGCGAGTTTCTCCAGTCCAGTCTCACCAAAGTACCATCGGTTGATGCAGTCGAGTGAGGTGGAGACGTGAAGTAAATTGATCGACTCCCGAAGATTTCCACTTGAAAGAGGTTCAGCCTTAAGCGCAGCATCACGTACCTTGGCTTCTGACGACTACCATATCATCACGATGTTGCATAGGTTGTCCCACTGTCGAAGACCATATGTTGGGTAGCCACTGACACCGAGGGACGCGAGTTCTTGAACAGTAGCCACGCATGCCATTATAGTATCCGGTATGTCGTCCGAATTCACGTAGGCTGTAATGAGACAAGGAATGAGAAGGCCCTTGCCGTCGTCTGCTGATCTCAAGAAGGCAAAAGTGGGAGAGGTAAAAGCCTGGGAATGAATATCAAGAATACTTCAACGAAGGGAGGTAAAAGTAAGGCACGACGTATACGCTCTATGAAGTCACTCGGACATCCAGGCGTGCTTACGATGACGAAAAATATGTCGACAAGTGCCCTTTCCGGACGGCTCTTCACCATGTCGTCGTCTCTCTCTAGCCATGCGAATACAACGTGAACCAAGGTATGATCATGCCCAATCACGATGGGTACCACTGTTTCCTTAATGGACCACACATAACGCTGGGACAATATTGCTGTTAGTAAGAGACTCACGTTCTCCGTATTCACGACGCACAGGGTAGGTGAGACGCAGTGTACCCTTCGGCCATAACTTGAAAGCACGTGCCCATTTAAGGGAACATTGACGGGTATCGGGAAGGGATTTTGTGCCAAGCTTGGGTAGTATTCGTCGTTCAGGTATAGAGGTCGTGAGTAGGGATGCAACAACCAGAATGCACTACATATGGGGAGTAGAGCATTGCCGTCAGAAAACTCGGTGTCGCTCCCCTTGGTTTGGGTATGCCCTTGGGGGAACAAGAACCGGGCAGAGAACCTGTGCATATACACAGCGCGTTGCTACATCTTTTGAAAAGATCATGGTCGTAGACGTACAAGACACAAGTATCTTTGGCGATGGAACATCCAACGGCACCAAGGATGGTAGAAAATAGACATTGGATGAGGCTTTCGTTGTTTTGGCAGTCCGGCGCCCGCGCTTCTGATGTTGTATGGCTGTAACCGCGTCGCGAACAAGAGTCTCCAGTGCCGCTCTTGAAAGACCAATGCCTTCCTCATACCTCAGAGAGCTACGACTCCGGACATTGTGCCCGTTCCTCGATGAACTCTGAGGAAAGACAACAGGCATACCCGACGCCGGAACATTTTTCTTCAAGTCAGCCGACCATTTCAATGCTTACTGTGGCAGCCATTGACTTCCACAGCGGTTTGTTGAACCTCCGAGGAGCACCGTGAAGAAGAGGGAGGCAAGCTGGCAAAGTGTCAAGCCAGCCGAAGAGGTACCGTGCTCCCAGCCGTTGTAAGAAGGGGGTCTTCTAAGTTGGGAAATAGACCGGTGTCGTAGTAAGCAAGCGAGGAACAGACGCTGCTGACTCAAGTCGAAGTCTCGAAGGCGTGTAGTTTTGTATGCTTGGAAGGGCGCAGGGCGCATACGGGGTTAGACGGGCGAAACGAGAAGTCTTGTCGTTGTAAAGGCACGCAGGATGAAGAGGCGGCAGTGGTCGTTCAGAATTCTGCACGGTGTCGCGGAGAAGTACGGGAAGTGTCAGTCATGGACATAAGAACCTACCAAATGTCTGACATGCCAAACATATTCGCCGTACCTTGGATGCCGAAGCACAGATACACCGACATCCGTTGACCAAGGAGCGCCTATGATGAACGGACGGATGGATGATAGACCGGCGATGACCTGCAAGTATCAACCCCTACATGTATTGCTTCTCAGACTGATGTCCCTGGCTGCTGTCAGATGTGAACGCACAAACTGGTGAAATGCATACTTATACGAATGATGATGCTTCTGTTTGTAGGTTTAGAATCCATCTCGCCCTCAAAAGCCCGTCATTGTGGTGATATGCAAGGCACGGCTCCATGTGCTACGTCGAGGTCCTGAAGCGTTACCAGTGCGGAACATTCAGCCTTCGAGCTGACGACGCGCCGAATGTTTGACTGAACTCAAGGTTGAAGTACCTGAACGCGAATAGAACGGGCTCGAGAAAATCTCGAAGGTTTGCGTATGCTCCGAATCGGTATTCAAGACCTCGCTGAGTCGCATGTTCAGAAGTGCCGACAAGACAATTCGTCTCTAGCCGTGGAACCTACGCACTGTCCCATTGCAAGTCAGTTAAAGATAGTAAGGCACTAACCTGGTCATCATGCGGAAAGTCGTGATAGCTTCAGATTACACCCCTCACGAAGTGGAGTTAACCAAATGGGTGTTTTCAACTCTTGACAGTTCATGAAACGATGCCGGGAGTGCGCAGCAGCGAAATTGGCGATACGGGACAACTTTGATGACTAAAAACATCAATATTGGAAACGGAATGGGTCTCCCGGGCTACACAGAAACAGAACGTCTCACCCTTGTTGAAATGATCAAGTCACAAAGACGATGTCGGACGCTGAAGATGCGCACGGCAGACCCACGAATGAATGATCGTTTCGGCGGCTTCAGCAACCAGGTGCATCCAAAAGGTCACTTGACCATCGGTATGAATGTTGGTTGCGCATCGTCAATGTATCATGTGGAACTTACCGGAGGTATAACGAGGATTGTTCAGGCCAATCACTATAGCCCCTTTGTCTTCATTGGCTAGCATGCTATCCAATGGTTGAACGGCGGGAAGCAGTCCTGGATTGGCTAGAACGTCTCGCGTGCGTGGACTTCGACTGGGAAAAAGTCTAATATTGATTGAGCTGCAGAAGAGTAGGGTGATATTCCCTGTGAACATACTTGTGAGATCCAATTCACTTTGCGCATGAAGCCCAAGCGTTTCGGCACCTATTGATGAGGGTAAGAGAAAATCATGCTCGAAGTGAAATCAGCACGCACGTAGCAAGATGATTGATTCCGAAGCCTGGATTATACCGATTGCGGGGTTGACCACGGTTGTTCCCCAGCTGTGAACTGGCGAAAAGGCCGCATAGGCCGTGCTTGATGTATGTGAATGAGCACCTCTACTGGGAAAGTGATGTTGATTCATATCAGGAGGTAAACGTACCGATGCAAAGCCAGGCCTCGAAGGATGAAATAGGGACCACGAATAGACACGATCTTCCGGAGCCGATGAAATGCCAGCGCGGGTCCCCGCGTTCAGTTGAATACGCGCGTGCATCCGGTCAGTGAATTCAACGGGGTTTCATCACCCCTAGTCGTTCACGCGTTTGCCGGGTTGATGAAGACACAACGACCTGTCAAAGACCAAACTGACAAGTGAGCGGGACCACGAAGATTGTCATGCAAGATGGCTGCTATTGGTCCGATGGGCTTCGACCGTGCAGTGGCATACCCAGAAGCACAACCTTACCTTACCCGCGAGTCTTGAGAGGTCTGCTGACTTCAAGCTGACTTCTTCTCTTCAGATCTGGGCGTGTATGTACGCACAATGGAAAGACTTCGAGTGTTGACTTAAATTTCCATTAATGAGCCAGAGTCACTTACTTGAGCAATATTGGATGTTGCGGCGGAACAGAACAGCTGCGCTACCGCAGAGCCCTGGAGGCATGAGGTACAACGAGAGCGTTGCAGATCCAAAGTCCGCACAGCATCGCATGGGCATTGTCTCAACGAGGCGAAGTACTCCCAAGCACGAATGCTGCATGGCCGGCAATTCCAGCGGCTTCTTCGGTGGTGGTATGACCTTCCGTGACATGCTGAGGCGACGTCGACAAAGCCTGGCCGGCAGTACTGTTCGCAGCAAGCTCACAGATTGGATGTCTTGTCGAATACCGGTGAGAGAACCAATGTAATATGTATGTGTCCAGCTTTCACGTTCCCGGCGACGTTGCGAAGAAACAACGGAGATAGACAAAATGGACTGGTATGAATCCAGAGGACGGTTTTCTGACCACCGTAAAGAGCTGATCAGCGTTGAGACTTGAGAGCAAGAGCAAACTCATCTCACCAGCGTCTCACGTCCCAATTCAGAAACCATCCAGACCAGATAAGCGCCGAACACCCTCGTGACGTCACGCGTCCATCATTCAATTCTTATCCAAGTGTGCTTCAAGTTACTGCTCTTGCACTTGAGCATCCAGGAACTGCGCTGCAGTCCCAGACCGGTTTAGAACATCTAGAACCGAGATTCCGACAGACGGCGTCCCCTGACCTTGCTGAATCTACGGTAAGTCTCAATTGTTATCAAACCACCCTCGGAGAACCCTGCATAACAGGGGTCACTTCTTTTCAATACCACAAAGGCTCTCGAACTTTAGAAGGGGATCTCATGCGTACGTGCCCTTTATTACTGACGTCGGAGTTATCTCTCCAGCACCCTGGAATCCTATCCATCGAAACGTGCAATCATTGTGAAAGACAACAAAGAACGTATCCTTTACTCATGGACAGCGCTCATCCCTTATCGAAGAGGGCCCTGATCGTTTCGTTCAACTTCGCAAACTTCTGGGTTTCAGTGCTGGTCGAGTATAGTGCGGCCAGTAATCATATCGAGTCCGACAAGGCGAATGGTACCGTTCGCAAATATATTTCGGCGTACGTTCATTTCCGTGCTCGTCCAGCTGCACGTCCCCGGGCAACAAGTGGATTTGAATCCTCCGCCGCTCCTCGCGCGGAAGAAATGCACCCCCAACTGTCCCCAGCTGGCCGGACAGTCAGAACCAGACTACGGCCATGCCATCGGCTACTGACTCCTCTTGCCTCGCCCTATCCTCTCCTATCGTTTTGTCAGGCCTTTCTCTGTCATCGACAGCACCTCGTTGGACTCTCGTTGGTGAAACCTAGGTGAAACCGGTTTCCGAGGCAATTGAGCAGTACGTTATGATCTACTCACCATCGTAAACATCTTTCCCTATTCTATCGATTTGGTTCCGCCCTTATTGCGATTGCGGCTGTTATGGCCATGAGGCCCGAGGTATCGCCTGGTAAGTATCAATCAACCAAAGACAACCAACCACAGCCAACCACATCGTGACCTCCGAGGGACGAGCTCGAGACTGCACGGCGCAAAGCCCAATGCACGCCTCCTCATTAAGCATGTATTCATCACCTCCGTACGCTACTGGCTGTTTGACAACAACTCGCGTGGTCAGCCTATCATCTTGCGGAGTTCCGCGTTCGCCGTATCGTAATACTAACATGCTAGCGTCGAGCCCAGTGACATCAAAGATTCAATATTTCGCAAACCCATATTATAACTGATAGGAGAACGGAAACGGTTGAGAAAAGATGGGACCGTCCTCGCGTCCTCAGCACTGACTTGCTACGCGAAGCAACTGGAATGATTCCATTCCGACGGGTTCAAGCGTTCATATACAACCAGGTCGGGATACGGGGCAGGGATCTGCTACAGAATCTATCTCGAAGGCCCGACTTCAGATCCTCAGTTCATTGATTTAGATTAGGGGTTCCGTGAATCGGGATCGCTGATTCGCAGTCGCCTCGTTTTTTGAAGAGCCTCGAATGTATCAGCTGCAGCACTACTGATTTCAAGTAATCCATGTGCACGGACCGTCAATGGATGTGTAGGTATCTTCAAATTACAGGCCGCTTCAGAGAATCGATGACTACTCCTGATCGCTCGGGATCGTGAAGTTCCTCGCCTTCATATTCTACCAGAATTTGTGCATCGACGGCAAGGTATACCCACTTGCATTCATGTCATAACAGGGTCGTATAACAACGACGAGATTGTATATCTGACCGCGGGGACTCGTCGTCTGAGCTCTATTCGAGCCTCAGGGCAAAAATACATCTACAAAATACCTGAGGTATGCTTTTCTCATGCCATAGGGAATTCCTCGAAGACGCCCTGGCGGAAGCCAAAGAAACTAGTCGTCCCAGCATCGACCGCAGCAATGACGACCAACTTCTTCCCTGCCTTAAGTACCGCGAATGGGTTTGGTTTGCGTGGTGGGGGCTCTTGTGATGCGGGAGATGACGGTTCTGGGAATGCCCATGAGAATAGTCGACGAAGGAAGGACATGCGAGGGTCTTCGGGCGGAGCTGAGAGGGCAACACTCGTTGCTTCGAGTGCCTGCTTCTTCAGTTCCTTTTGTTCAGCGAATGCTAGTCGTTTCCGTGGAACGGGTGGAGGGAGCTCGGGAAGGACGTCAAACAGATTCGATAACTCCTCGAGGGTGGGCATGGGCGTCGTTCGAGCGCTGTACGGAGCATTCGTGTTAGCCACATTTTCGCGAAGGAATTATGTTACATACTTGACTACAACCACGGAGAAATCCGGTGCGGGAGGAGCTGTTTTCTTGAAAGGGGTAGAGGGCTTATATACATTGAAGAATATCTGGTACGGAGATGAGGTACTACTTTCGTGCAGGTTTTCCGTATATTTCAACGGGGTCTCATGCCCTGAAGGGATAAAGCGGAGGGACTTGAACACAGATGCTAACGAAGAGCATCTATTAGCAACTGGTGTTTCGTCGCAACAAGAAACATACCATAGCTCATATTAAGATGCCACCATGGGTTATGCTGTACTGGCTGCCACCAGTTGATTCCTCTGGAGAACATACCCAGTACGCGATTGAATATCGACGAAAGAAGTCTAAATAGAGAAGGAGGTGGTCTGTGGGGTTTCGGGAATGGTGCGGCCAAAGGATACGCAAACGTTGGAGGCTTCGTTCGCGTGACGACATAACCCAACCGCCTGAGATATGAATAGACCTAGTTGGGCTCATGTTACACTTTTGCATGAAGATTGGGGTAATAAGAGGCCGTACCTGGTACTTCTCTAGTGAGAGATCATCTCGCCCAATCATTTCCGCAAAGGCTTGCTGCACAGTCATGGGAGCACCTTCCACTCCCTCTGAGTGAGGAAACTGAAGCAGAGCGGGGTCTAGAGTCTTCCAACAAAACATTGCGCCTCGTTCTATGAGATAGATAGCTTCTTCAGGCAAAAGCTCAAGTCGTTTGGGTGCCTTGGATTGTGATGTCCCTTCATGTAAGCTTTGCCTAGCGACGGAATGGCCCATACTGGCGAGATGAGTACCTCGTGCAGTTGTGACGTGAACACGGGCAATGTCCGGATACCATACTCCATAACTGATCCCTTTGCTTGGCAAGACGTCTCAAGAAGTGGAGGACAATTGAGACTGAATTGGAACCTACCTTGATGTGTTCCGAGGTGCCCTCAGTGCATTCAACATTGCTGACCTTGCGCGGTCGAGAACATGGCGTTGGAAACCAGAGCCACCTTGAACGATTGGCTCGAAGTCTTTTTCGCCTCGTTTGGGAATGACTGGCCGGGCGGCGGTACTGCGTGAAGGATTAGGCTCGTTCACTACGATGAATAGGGTACCAGTAGAACACACGGTAACTTCGTCCAGTCAGGGCCATCATCTTCCTCTCCAGACGACAAATCGTCATTTTCAGGCCTATCGTCCTCAGGAGTGGGTTGAATATTGACTGTTGGTCTTTCCAAGTCGTCATCCATGATTACGTTGTTTCCAGGGTTTTCTTCCTCCTTGGTCTTCCCTGACGTGTGATGTGTAGCTGGGCAAGCTGGGTAAATAGTACGGGTTTCTACAATTCTTTGAACAGGCCTAGTCAGGCATATCTGAGGAAGCCATGAGGCTACCAAACGCCTGCTACTTCACACCGAGCCTCGAGGCCATGAGCTCATATTTTACTAGAGTGCAGCTCAGGCTATGCATAGCGTAAATATCTAGCACCACACGCCCGCCTAGCTCAATCGGATAGAGCGTCAGACTCTTAATGCGGGTTTATCTGAAGGCTGCGAGTTCGACCCTCGCGGTGGGCTACTCATCTTTTTCCTCAATTCATGCATTTTCATCAATGCTGACTCGAAGAGTATCTACGTTTTGGCCCAGTTCAACGTTCATCGATGCTCATTACGCGTTCCACGATTATTCCGAATCATCTGTCATATACCTGAAACGAACTTTAGTCAGAACGGGAGGTATAAGCACAGTCTTTCTATAGTGGTTCCAACAATGTCGGCGTCCGGGAGGCATGTTTTAAATTGTTCTTCATCTAAATTGAGCTCCACTTATACAAGTTTCGACTACATTGACAACTTTGATTACCGTTGTTAGGTGTACTGACGTATATCGTACAGTGGGTGACCGGTCAGCGAACAGCGAGTTCGTCAACAGGCTATGTTGACATGGGAATGATTGAGTGAACATACGGGGCCCCGCATTTTCCACACACTGCCGTTGACAGCGCATAGTACATCAAACCAAGGCAGAGGTACAACAACTCATCTCAACCAGGAACCAAAAGATCATGAGATCTTTTTGTAGGCATGAGCATCTATGTTAGACAGGTGGGATCATGAGGGCGCACAGCACAGGCTGGAACGAACATGTACTTACGTTGAGAGTAACGCCGTAGTTCTGCTACCAATGAGGGTGATGTTTACCAGAGGTCCGAATATACTCTCCTGCCATTGAGAGTTGCTGGGTGCGGTGAACGGTCCAGGTCTCGATATTCCAATCGGTGTCCCCCTAGCAAAAATCCAGCAGTGCGTCACCAACATGTCAGTACACATCATTGGGAGGAGCAGATATGACCGGCATTCAAGGAGCAATCTGCGCACATTCGCCGCAACATTATTAATGACGTTGGTCGTGAGGATCCGTCCACGGCATTACAATTTTGCAAATTTGCAAAGCTTGAACTGGTCTAGTGTCGTCCAAATTACCCGACGTCGTCGTGGTTAATAGATAGAAAATGGGACCCAGACGAAGCAAAGTTTTTTGGTGTAGGTAACCGAGTTATTATACGCCGTTGTACGTACGTCTTCCGGTGAACCGTGTCAGATGTCTCTTGTACGAGTCATCGAGCTCTGCCACCTGCCTGAGAGATTGAATGGCGTTGACGAACCCCTTCGTATTGAGGGAACTGACAGACTACATATAGTTTAGTGGGAAATCATTGATCCTGGGAGACACGATGAACAAATACAGGTCTACCTCTATAGTTCGCCGACAGAGTAACTCGAAAGAGTTGCCAATGTATGGAGAAGAACCTGGGTCGGACGCTTGAGGATCAACATGTATTCTCGACTCTCGAAAAGGCCGGGGCATACAGGGCGGGAAGCTGAGGAGCAACGCAGCAGCCATATGAGACGCATGCTATGCTCAATTTTGTAGACTAGTGGTGATGGTAACTGCTCGGCCGCACGACTCAAGCGAAAACAGCATTGCAAGGGATGTGCCTATCATGGAGACGGAAGATGCTCGGATTAGTTCTGGATGTCAAGGTCAATCGGGCGATTGAAGTACTTACTGTGAGAATGACTATGTCTATGGCTCACTCCTACGAGTTTTTCGGACGAAAATCGTGCTTGGCCTGGCACATCATGCTTACCGATTCAATAGAAAACAATGGCGCTGATGCTAGCGTCCATGAAGCATTGACCGACCATGTTTCTCCAATCGGCACCTTCAGTAAATGATAGCCGGTATGTCGCTATCCATGCGCTGAGCTTGTCAAGACTAGTATGGTTGGCAGTTGTGACTTGCTCGAGTCACTTACATATCATCCAGGAGACACGAGCTTACGGATGAGGCTATAGAAAAACCTTTGATACATCAGCTCACGACAGCGGTTGTACCATCCGAGGGCGGTCAACGTGAAGTCCACAACATCGTACGTTCTGACGAGTTGTAAAATTTGGCCCTCTGCAGCATTCTCGTTAGACATATAGAACCCGACTTGCGTATCTTGCGATGATTCAACGACCTAGACGTGCCTGGCTTATTCAGCGTTAAAACAGGAGAGGACTAGCCCAAGTAGGGCTAAACGTACCATTAATATTGCTGGGAGAACCGGTAGTTGTACAATCGCGTTGCGCGTGTCTCCTCGGACATTTGCGAGAGTATCTCAGCGAATCCTATACATATGGTGTATTAAATGCTGTCCATCCCTAGACACTCTCTGCTAAAATCTCAGTACGATACTGTGTACATAGCAGACGACACACGAAACCGCACCGTGACACGGTCTGACATACTTGTTGATCTATATGCAACTGGTTAGGGTAGCGGGGATCTCCGCATGCATCGTGTGAATCGGATTAAGGAGGGTGATCAAAGTTCGGAGGGCGGAACGAGTAGACCAAACATCCAGTCATTCAACTGTGGGAGGCGACTTCGTAGGGGCTCACTAATAATGTATCGGGATCAATCGCCAGACCCCAGAGAACTTACACACGGTCGTGAACGCGTCCACATTGGTTCACCCGAAAGCATCATATGCGCCCAACTTGAGTATGAGATCCCGTTTCCGAACTGAGAACTAGGGGGAAAGCTACATGCATTGCAATCGATAGGCAAAGTACTGGATGTGTACGTACCGGTGGCTATCTTGTATCACGAGTCTTCAGAGGCGTCGGCGGATGGGAGGGATATCGAGCAGCGGACTAGCGTTGGGTAATAGAACTTGGACAGTGGAAGCTGAGGCCTCCCAAAGTGTTGACAATAATGCCTAGCTGCATGAAATGCGGTGTACTCATGAGATGGCGTCCTATTGTCACTTAGGCAAAAGGTTGATTATCGGGAGCGCAGCTTACCAGGTGTGGTCTCGGGTACTAGCGTGCGGAGACCACATTACCTCTTGCCCAGGTACGGCCAAGTGCAGCTCTTTGACCCAGCGGACTATATTCGCAGGTTTCTACTCGGCGCCGAATAAGCAGGAACGAGACCACTCTGTCCGCGAAAAGCAATCCGGCGTCTTATGGTGCACTTCCTCCGGTATAGAAGACCATCTCGGAGAAGCATGAGAAGAGAAGTTCCTTGATACAAGAGCGGAACGCTGACGGCTGGCTGTGAGCGTTTGTCCATTGCCATATAGATAGGGCAAGTAGGCCGACAATATGCCATAGGGTTTTCACGAGTATAAGGGGAACAGACTCAGACAAATCTGTCGACGGGTTCACATACCATTCAGGCTTACTGTAAGAGGGTTTTACGGGACTGACAGGGCCAAGGGATACAGCATACCTAGTCAAGCAAACTAGACGGCGTTTTCGAGGCATTGCAACTCTCGAATTGCAGTACGGAGTCGGCTCGCCTTGTTCTTGTCCAAGTCATGTCGAAAATTCGAAGTGGACACAAACGTGCCCCGACGCTCGACACTATCTATTCCAGGGATTCATGATCAAGTTTCAGTATCCAGCCCTTATCACATGCACGAAGGATCAATGTAACTTACGACAGTAGGCATCTGGCAAGTATGCAGTAGTATGGCGTAGTATCAAATGATGCATATGGGACGACATGTGCTCAAACTTGATGTCGAATTGATACAACACCCGGTGGATGTGGATGAAGACGACCAGCGTGTATCATAGACTTTGAACGATAGCTGTTCTAATCGTCCTGGCGTCCTGCCAGTTCAGACTGATTGTACCGAAACATGTATTGGAGTCGGAAGAGAATGATCTTATTGAACAGTCTTGAAAGCATCAAAGTCACGGTCATACTTGTTAGAGCATCCCAGCATCCCTTACATTCGTCACAACAAACGGACCTTTTTGAATAGATTCCTTAGTCCTCGGAGACCTCGAACCTGCACTAGCGCAGCCAAGAAAATGTACCTTGCGAAATATTGCAGGGAAGGGGACCGGAGTTTTGGCCGCGCTGGTCTGGGCGTGGAGGACATCTGCAAAAGGATCATCCCGGATTCATCCCGCCCAACGCCCCGATCTAGATCTCCCGATGCGGGGTTTCGTCATGACAGTCAAACATTGAGACAACCTTGCCCTGGCAATATCGCCCCAATACAAGCACCTATGAAAGTTTATGCATTCATCATCGGCGGCGGAGACCTCTGCCAATCGAGGCTAGTATCCTTATTCGGCCCTAGCCAGTCGACCCTTAGTATAACAACGAAGACAACCATGCTAATTAACCACGTACGTTCCTTTTGTCCTGCCCATTTGCGGGGTAATAATTCTTTGCCACCGTGAATATGAAGAGGCACATTAATGATGTGGCAGGGTGACGGAGAAACCATGGAGAGAGCCTCAGAGCGGATAAGAATGCGGGATGGGCGCAGAAGGGTGGAATACAAAACCGGTCCGCCCGCGTAAGATGCGAATGTCGGTTGCGGTCCACGAGATCTGTCGTTAAAAACCATCGAGTTAATCATCTTATTGTAGGAACACTCAGACACACCTCCCGCGTGTGTTCTGCGTGTATCCATGGCCATGACTGAATGATGATTTCCCCGCTACGGGACTAGTGCAAATGAGTAAAGTAGAACATAGCACTTACGACAAAAAGGGGAACCTATGCACATGTAACGACAATCCTGTGAAGCGTGTAGCGATGAATAAAAATTGTTACTCGACGAACGGGATTGACAGAAAGCCATGCGCTTGTGACCTGACGCCGTAATGACGACTTGTCGCGTTACGGAAGTCTCAAGACTCAAACACTTTCACGCGGGTAACGGCCTCTAGAAGAATCCATAGGCGCAGTGCAGGGGTTGCAAGGTTCAGTATTGTATTGTACTCGAAAATGCCGCTGCGCCGGCGGATCCTGGCTCGTGCGGCGTTGATATATGATACGTGATTCAGGCCACTTTATACTACGGAAAACTTGAATTTGTTGAGAACTGTATCCATAGTCAAGTCATACTGTGTACAAAGCAGTAGTATTTAGTACTATTTACTATAGTTACATGACAGGCAAAGCCTCCTTGCTCACTTGCGAGAAGAATTTGAATTGAGTGAAACTTTGTAACTCCCAGTCAGATTGAGCCTACTTAGTACCTGGCAGTGACACTGCTGGAATAAAAACACTGGACAGTCACAATCTTATTGGCAACAGGCAGAGTATGTTGAGAAAGCCTGATGGGTCTCTGCGAGCTTTAACAATGGCTTGAATTTGAGAGGGCTTCGTATTGGACGTGGTAAATCCGATGCAGCTCTGCTTAAGATACTGGCGTACTTATTCAGTTGAATGAGGCAGCCTGAGGGATGCTGCTCATCTGCCTTCAAGTTGTACAAATGAGAATAGTATGAAAGGTGTGACTCGGAGAGGGTGTTACAGGAGAGGGGACCGAGGTTCAAGTGGTTGTGTGTATATTCACATCTTACCATGTCTGTATCGGACACTAGTACTGTCCAGGATCTACTGATAGTGCAATTCTCAGAGAATGGACACATTCTGGGTTGGACTCTGTAGGTTTGCAGAAGATACTTAGTAGAGTGAATGGTTTGGTGATTCTCCATTACTCCATATGTTCGGCGGAATTGAAGCTACTAGTACCAGGTAATTGTATGTATTGGGTGCTAAGTCACAGAACTCTCAGAAGTGTTGAGGGGGAATCAGTCTCTCGGGCCAATAGAGCGCAAGAGCGAGCACTCTGTCCTTCCGCAATACAGTCTTAGGACTCAGGAGAGGAGGAGGAGCTGCCAATGAGTTTCAAGTGATGGAGGTGGACGGATGGAAGTGGCCGCTTTATCTTATCTGGTACAAACAAGTACAAACAAAGGTGCAATCGATAAGGAGCAAAATCCAAGGTGGGTAACCTGTCTCTAACGAGCCAGGAACTATACAGTCCATCACCAAAGGATTAGACGACGTACTAGTGCTGGTGTTGTAAGGTGTTGCGATGTACGTATAGTAATCGCTCACGAGAACGCAAGAGTGGACTTGTCGTTAGGGTGAATTTATGATTGTATGATGACCTTGATGTGCCAGTGAAGGAAGTTGTTGGTTGTGGCGGCGGCGCGGCGCTCGGTTTGCGGAGGTCCGCGTCCCTAGGCATAACGAGAAGCGACGAGAGACTCAGAGACGATGGCAAAGGATATGTTCGCCGTCGCAGAACCGGAAACCTCGGGTAGCTCCATACAACGCGGCATAGTGATTGAAAGCTCGTTAGTGCTACGGAGGCATATTCCCTAGTGTCGATCTGTCAAACAAGCTTTGCAGTGCTGAGACCATTTCGTGAACGGAACCGCTCTAGTGATCATACCAAAGTGAGGCTTAACGAGCAGAGTGACCGAACACGAATGGTCTCCACAGACCGTAGAGGCTGGCTTTGATACGCTATCACTTGAGACTGTAGGATCGCAGTGTCAACTAAGCAAGCTGTTAGTTTGAAGCTGAAGGATAGCATAGATTCTCACTAGTCTTGACTAACGTCAGCTCCAACTTGATTCCATCGACAGTAGTGCCAACGTTCATCGACAAGTCATAGCTTCAAGCTTCTTTGAACTTTGAAGCACCATAAAGTTGTTCTGTGATCTTCCATCTCGTTGACACATTGGATCGACCCGGCTCTCCGATCCTAGCACTGAACAGGCCCGAACGTGTTCCCGCCACATTCAGCGATCCAACAAGAAGTACCATAAACCCGACAAAGAAGATACCTTCTTTGTCCACAAGAGCCTACCAGCAGAAGTTATTGATAGCGGCCAGGTTTTACGTCTTCAAGCAGCAAGCCCATCCCACACTGTATCGGCAAATATTGCGCAACGCGCGGTCCTCGAGCTATGGGCTTTATGTCATTTTATGGTTCATACCCAGATAAGCCAAAATAACTAGTCATCAACGCTCCGTTCTTCCGCACGTCGTGCTGCGATTGATTGAAGAAAGCTTGATAGGGAGTTCGGAGACGGTTTGGAACAGAAATTTCCGTCGCGGAGGTTATCTCGTATGTAGTATTGTACGGCAAGTTCAAGTACGCGAGGCTTGATACCCTGAGTGTGAGGTTAATGCTTATCCCGCTTGAATAGATCATCAGCAACAAGAGTACAGGAAACGTACACACATAGTCATCTCCATCCTATTTTTCCGTTGTTCTATCGCATCGTGTTGAGAACGGCTAGCGATGCGATCCGCGTTCTTCAATTAACCTAGGGCACGTTGATTCCCTGTGTCCTAGAGTGAGCTCAAGCACGTTGAACACCGGCGGGGCGGAGAGATGGGAGGTTAGGACCGAACGTGTGATCCCGTGTACCAATCTAAGCAGATGAAGGTCACAAGTGTACCTTCGAAGCGAGGGTTGGCGAGTATCATTTCAAAAGTAGTAATCGGGTTGCAACGACAACTGGGAACTTCCCTACGCAGGTCGATGTCAAGCTTGAAATTGAAAGAAATGGCTTTCCAAGAGTGTGGGATTGGGCTTTGACGGCGCCGCATAGCGATAACATGTTTAGCCTGCGTCCGGCTTCACCTTCTCCCCATATGCATCTTGACGTCTTCAGGGCTAAGGGGGGTGTAAAGCAAACTTTCATAGCTATAGGCAAAAGAGAGACCTACGGAAACTTGGTCAACGTACCTGAGTAAGAAGAATCTCCATCATCGGTTCGTGACCGTCGGGCTTTCGTCACTCTCATCGTACGTTTCGGAAATGACGATATCATCACAAAGCCTGAGGGAAGCAAACACTGGAGCACGGACATGACGAAGCCGCCGTGCAGTTCCTTAACACAGCCCACGAGCGCATGCGAACTTGAAGAATTCCACGCATATAGCAATGAGGAACCATATCGACGTTGGGCCGTGTGCAGGGGGTTTGAGTCAAGTCTCGGATTCGCGCTGCGATATGACGTTCAGCTCGGACGCGGCCAGGCCGGGCATAAAACTTGCAACCGACGATTCGACGGGCGGGCGATACGAGGGACGCGCGGGGGAAGGCAGAACTGCACAGGATGTTGAACATTCAGGTCCCTACACGAAGGGAAATCCCGAGGTGTAAATCAATACATGTCAAGGCCACACGCTAATGCGAGCAGGAAGAGAGAAAGGCGTACACACGCGATTTCAGATGAAGACAGGTTTCCACCCTCGTTGCTGCCACCGTGACCTTGCACAGAGTCTAGACGTGCAAGGATGACAACCTGCCTTCCTCCAATTCACCTGGCTATGTAGGCGAGGTGAGGCTGGTACTTGCTACGCAATACAAAGTGAGAGCGTGAAAGACATAGACATTGGACTTACCGTTTCGTCCTTCGATGGCGATTGGATGGAGAATGCCGATACGCGATTATTGGCGTATGTAATTTCTATCTTCTATCCAATTTCAATAGATTCGTTGCTGAATTCTCTCGCACCGGGATTAGAGGAATCGTTCCTACCGAGAGAACACCTCGGCATTCAACCGTCCAACCTACCATTCTCGAATTCCTGCGCCGATCAATCATGCGCAAGCATACGAGGACGTAGTGTGAGTGAGAGTAAGAGGTAAGTAGTAACATTCGCAGGCGGAATCGCAAGCCCTACAGGCCTTCCGCGTGGACACTCCCAGCTCGATTTCCGAGTCCGGGTACGGCTTCGTGTGTGGATCAGCCTTATCTTCGAGAGCTTCGCATGCATTCGTGCGTAGTAACATTCGAGCCATATTGTAGGGATGGAGCAAGTACCCAGCACGCGTGAGAAGGGGGTCTATACAATTTACAGTGAACTCACTTTGTCTGCATCACGCGAACGTCTCGTGTACGTGTACGCATTGCAATGATGGTGGATTGTATTGAATGCGAGGATTCAATGTTCGATGTTCGATGGTCAAGGTCTAGATGGGGGGATTTGGGATACTGTATACCTTTCAAAGAGCCAATCAACCTATTCCTCCCGCGCGTGAGTGTGGAAGACGTCGATACTATAAGAAGCATTGAACTCACCTATCACCTATCGGTATCAATTGTTCGTATTCATATCTTGCTATTGGCTTTTCACTGTGATTCGTCCAGTGTGGGGATATATGCAATTGGGATCGCACAATCACAATCGAGAGATTCCGAATCATAGGAAACGTGGTGACACATACACATGAATGAAATCGGGGGGCAAGATCATGAACATCGTATCGATCTGACCAGTGGAATCGAGTTCCGAAACCGTCACTCGTGATTCGGGCATGTCTGTCGAATGAGCTCGCGAGTTGGCTTCGGATTGAAGTCGGGTCCCATCTAGTCCCTTGTTGCTCTCCGCTCCCTGGTAGTGGCACTTCCCCGGGGAGTCGATGACTCGATATGTCGATCACTTGAAATACCATCATAACGCCTTTCCGAAGTCCCCTTGTTCCGGGAATCCGGCCATACTCTGCCATACTGTAGGTCATACGTAGGTCACTCACTGGTAATCGAACACACCTGGACTGGATCGTGTCACTGTTATCTCACCAGTAACAAAAATGATCTCAGGCAGGTGAAATCGGGCCATATGGGCTATCCTTACCTCTTACCTGTGATCTATCCATCTGACAATAAACCATCCCCTATCGTACCCTGTGCCCGAGTATGGGTTGGTATCTTTCATCCATCGTCCGTTGTTCATCGTTTCGAGTCATCGTTCATCGACATCTACATCTGAATATTAATAGCGAAACAATTGTCAGTTGTTATTAAGAATATCATAATATGATCAGCAAGGGGCGATGCGATACCAACAGGCAGCAGCCATAACGATACGATTATATCATTGGCAGCTTACCTCTGGTTTACCTTTTTGTTCTATATATTGACCTTGACCGAGCTCGGAGGACATACGGTACGGTACGGTATTGGTCTTCACTTCAGACCGTGAATAGTGGAATTGTTAGAAGTCGGCCGTAAGATCCTAAGAGAAGGTGAACTGCTGACCTAAAGTTATCACATCAGATCACATGAGAAGTTTCAAAGGGTGTCAGGCAATACACCTTTACTGTCCAAGTTCAAGTAACATACCTATGACACCTCCGAGTCGAGAGTCAAGAGTCAAGAGTCTCGACTCCATACCAAGCCACAGATCCAAACCTAACCATAATCGGTATCCGTATACGTAGCATCGTCATCACATCACGGCTTCCCGCTCTTGTGCGTTGTTTGTGCGTAACCAGGCGCAAACCATCCCGAGGATATTGATTGGATATCCCGAGACGAGTACTGTCAGTACTGTATGACGATGCGTCCACGGAGGTGAGTATGTACCGTGACTTCCGAGTCGGTTTCACTTCGGGTGCGCGCAGTACATTCCTACATTCCTACACAGTAGGCCTCCAAAGACTAGAATGGAACAGGTTCGAGGTGGTATGGACGTATCGGAATCGGAGGGTTTCGTCTTTACTTGTACTCTATAATGGAGGAGTGAATCGAGGGATGGAAGAGAGCTCGCTAACTTCTGGTTACGTGTGCAGTGGTCTGGCCAATTCCACTGTGACGCAGAATGCTTGAGAAATTAGAACGAGTATGAGTATGAGAACTGCAACGAGAATGATCATGTCAATATCAACATCCGAGTCAACGTCATGACCCAATAACAAAATAAGTATCATACTATCAAACACCTGACATCCTGCTGAGTGCTTACCTCCTTCCGTCATTCCCGGCTTCAAACGTTCAAGGCTCAACAGGGGGCGCTGTAATGACGATCATGATGTTACAGTTCGATGGTAATATTGATACACTGGTAGCCTGAGGACGTATATAGCACCTACCTACCTACTACGGTAACTGTGTAAGCACCGGTTGGCACTGGCACTGGCTGTGACGATGGCTACGGCGGGACCGTAGTATTAGTAGCAAGTAGCAAGAAGCAATGGTTCGTACTACCGGTGGGCATCTTGACAAGTCCTTAAGCTTGTCATACGTCTATTGACCTGTATAATGTAGCACGGAGTCAGACTCATCATACCATACCATACCGTAAATCACGCGTCACGCCCAATGAGCAACATCTCTCATAACAGCTCATAAGTTGACGTTGAATGGAAATTTGAAAAGTGCGAAGGTCCTTCGGGATCGGAGGTATCTTGAGCGAAGCAACCAATCGCATCGGGAGAACGTTCAACGTTGACGTACTGCAGTTTTCCTAAATCCCGAATCCCGAATCGCACTTCGTCATTCGTTACGTTGAAGTTTGGTCTTCGAGCTTTCGAGTTAACTTTGGTCTCGGGCATGGCTTGGGGTTACACCGTTACGAACAGAGAGAGCGAGAGAGAGATCTCTGTAACAGACGCGGGTTCAAGGTTGCAACTGGAATGGACATGGACGAGCATGTACTCGGAGTAGTCACCATGTTCCAACTTACCCCGCACTTCTCATAACGCCGGTAGGCGTCCCTCACTCGTCCCTCCATTGCCAACCTTCCGACGTCGATGATCATGGCATGGCATGACATGACATGATTCCAGTCACCTCACGATTCCATCTCTTATGCATCTCCGCTTCCTACGCATCATACAGACTGTACTGTATTGTACCTACTACCGGTACCGTGCCTCTAGATCTTACAACGCGTCAAAAGCGGAAACTGAGACTGAAGCTGAAGCAAGGGATGATAAAGGTAAAGATAAAGATACAGTACAGTGACGGTGACGGTGATGATGTCAAATCCAAACGCAGATGTAGATGTAGATGAAGATGCAACAGGACGGGTCCGAGGTCGTCGTAACGTATAAAGTGTAACGTTCAAACTTCATGTAACTCGTGGCGGCGTCTCGAAATTCGAATGATGTATCAACCTCAGCCTCATTCCCAAGCCTCATCCCCAAGCCTCACCCAGCCATCGTTTACGCCTTCGTGAAAGTTCCACGAACCGAACCGTCTGCTTGTCATCGGTGTCGGTGTCGGTGTCGGTGTCGGTGTCGGTGTCAAATACACATTACAGTATTTCATATTTCATATTTTCCTCTTCTCTTCCCATTCCCCGTTCCCGTTCCCGTCCCTCGATCCCCGTAGGTATGGGGATGCGGGGGAGGGGACTAGGGCTGGCGGTGCGGTGTGGGGTAAAATCACGCAAACGAAATCGGAGACTTGTTCTTTTCGTATGTAAGAGAATGACATGACATACACACCACATACCACATACTATACCAGGACATCCCTAGGCTCGTCCCCAGCCGGTTCCTGACATTCAGACTCCGCCGCTCCGCTCAGGTTCTGTCAGGAACCGGCTGGGCGAACTCGTTGACCTTTTGGCGGGGTGATTTAAACGCTCCTTAGGCGCTTCGCACTTAGCAGAATTGCGTTCGCTCGCCATTAACAAACACGGACTTTAACATTCAGCTATGGTATGTGCTAATTACAACCACCTCCAGCAGCCTCCCTAGTCCGCGTAAAGCTCAAAATCCTCTTCAGTTTCACAAGGGAGTATCTCTGTGTCGACTTCTTCTTCTATTGGGTATGTGTCATCCCATACAACATCTTCTGAGTCGTCATCTGCAGCCCGTGCTATTTCTGTCTGTGTTTTGTTCGAATCCTGTTGCGGCGACACACTGCTACTCTGAGTTGGCCCACTCTGCTTCCTGTGGTAGCGACGAATGAGCGGTTGGCGTCGGCGACGAGCCTGAAGGGTCTTGAACGCTTCGTTATACTCATTGAGAGGCTTTTTCAACATTTCAACACCCTCAGCAAGTATGTTCATGACCTCCGCCTTTTCACCCGTCAATGGTACGTCCACGTTCAACTTGATATACATTGTGTTCCTGGAAAGCCTTCATGAGCTCGGAGATGTCACGCCACAAATCGGGCAAGGCATGTTTCGAGCCCTGACGAGACCCGAGCTCGTCGTTGATTTGCTGTAACCGTACCGTCTTCACCTTCCTTCTCACCTTCCTAATTAGTCACGACATTGCTTAGTCATTTCCTCTTTTGGACGTTCGTACTTAACACTTCGCGTCCCACCTTCGTTGCCTTCTTTAGTCCTCATTACCGCAACGAAGGTACGTAGTATACTTGTATTATATTTCTTTAGTCCTCATTACCGCAACGAAGATTATTTGTGCCTGTTACCGTTCTAGTGGAGACGACCTCACCCACGGGTCTCTTACACTTTTTTTTTAACACCGCACAAAGTTCTTGCCTCCCGCGCCCGCCAGGGTGAATCTCCATATACCTGTCCTGCCCGACATCCACCCTGTCGCCCGCCCCTTCCAGTCGTGGTTCGCCACGCCCCACTCGAAGCCTCTCTCGGTATCAAGAGCAAATCCCCTTCGCCAACTTGAATGCCGAAGAGTTCCTCGACTTAACCGCGCCCGCTAATCCCGCTGGTGTCGTCGACGCTCCCGCCGACGGAATTACGACTGATACTGCCTCTATAGATACCCCCCCTCCTTCAAGAGGGCAACTGGAGGGCCCACAGACCAAGCGCGTCTCCACTCGCGTTTTGATTCCTTCCACCACGGTATCGCTCCCTTCCTCGCTTTCCTCGCTCACCTCGCTGGCCTCAAACGACGCCATTTCTCTCGCCGCCGCTGCC
>MU275320.1:0-11094 GCA_022160315.1 Panus rudis PR-1116 ss-1
TATCTATCAATCAGTGATACGCATGTGATTACATGCAGAGTGATACAAGCTCCGGGGCTATGCCGGATCTCTTGATGTGTATCCGGACTTGCACCGGATTCAACAGCAGGCACTGTGAGGAAGCAAGGGGGCGCATCATCAGACGCAGAGTCGGTATCTGGGCCTCCATTGGTATCGGGGAAATGTAAGAGAACTGCATGAATATGTTTACAGTATTTGACGAGATGGTAGCGGGGGCATGTGCATGTGGACAAGTCCGTATCGACCGAATAACTGGTGCTCGGGTCATGCTGCGAACGCACGAAGAAGAGGGACGGAGTATCTGACGATTGACTGATATTGTCCATGGTGATAGCATTTGCGCGTTCCACAATGACACTGCGTTCTCGCTCGATCAGGTCAGGACCATCAAAGCGTAATGTCTGACGCCTCAGTCGGAGTGCATAATGAGGTATGACTCGCCGGAGAAGCGTATAGATCAGAAGATCTGCACGTCGGTTTCGTTTGTGCTCAAGAAACTTTCCTTTGAGTACATGGTGCCATCTATACGGAGAGGTTCCCCATCAGAATTAGAAACAAATAGCTGGAAAATGAACTTACGCTTCAATGAGCATATTTGTGTCATTGAGCTCATGGACACTCCGCCCGGCCCGATAAACAGCAGACCACATCATACGAATGTGAGGGGCAAGCCAATTATTTGTCAAGTAGGTTTGGACACTTGGTGGGGCGATACGAAAAATTTCCTGCCTATACCTCTCAAATTCGTCCTCATTCACGACGCGAATCCAGGCTTGTAATTTCTTCCACAAGTCCGGAAATTGGAAGATCTCAAGTCGCTCCTGCCAGGCGTGTAAAACATGCCACCAGCACAGAAGAACCCTCGATGAAGGATACTGACAGGATAAGGCATTTATTTGTGTCTGATCACGGTCAGTCATCCACCATCGAGGGATGACATCAGGGCTGTGCATGCGAACGAGGGCTAGGAAGTAGCTCACAGTTGCCTCTGTTCCATTGGATGCAAGCATCCAGGCCACCGGAACTCCTAATAAGCATGAACGTAGATATTAGCAGATCATTTGAATCAGAATGGCACTTACCATGTCCATGATCATCGCGAACAATGATTGTGTATAGATTCACATTTGCGTACTGGGTCGTATTGTGTGTCGCGTCTATTGCTGCAAAATGCTCACCAAAATTTCGGAACATCTTGCGTTGGCCCTCGGTTTGAATGCATAGGAGAAACACATCGTCGGCAAGACCAGATCCAGCAAGGGGAGGCTGTGTGGTTGCCTTGAATGCAAGCAGCGCGTCATTTTCTTGGAGTTTCCCGGCCCAAGCAAGAACGGAGCGTCTGTCATCTCGGTCCAATCGTATCGTTTCCGCTTCGATAGCTCTGCGTATGCGATTAATATCGGCGAGCCAAATGAGCTCGTCGCGTTGACAAGCAGCTGTTGAGGTCCCGAGTATATCTAGGTCCTGATAAACACCTCCGTGCAGTTCCTCGAGCTAGGTATGATCGACGGAAGTTAGCTTGAGATCCGAGAGGAGTATTTCAAGGAGATAGCGGAAACAACTTACCAGTTTGGCCGGTTCCATTCCCAAACGTAGCAAGGCAATAATGCGCTCACGCGTTTCGTCCAAGATACGCGTAAATCTGAGGTTAGCATCACCGATGTCATGGTTATGTTCACCTCTGTACTGTCCGCAAAGTTTGTGAGTACCTGGGTATGTTTTGACGTGAAGACGGGCCTTGCATTCGACTGTTTTCTTGCTCTCTTGTTCCTTACGTCCCGTCTTCCTCAAATACTTGGATTTCCCCCCCGAGTATCCATGAGAGCATACATAGATGGTCTCGGTAGACCAGAACTTTGCTGATTCGGCTGAGAGAGGCTTGCGAACGGTGTTTTTGTTGTATTGCACGCAGTCACGGTTTTCTTCGCGGTGTCGCCAGTCATTGAAGTCGTCCGCAGAGTCCCAGACAAAAGGAAAACGTAGCAGGTCATATTCGAAGCTACCACAGCGGGGCTTGGCATTGGTGGAGGGAGGCGACGCGTTAGGGCGCGTTTGGGATGCGTTCTGCGTGTCATTGGGCAGGGGGGAATGAGGAGAAGGTAATTCTGACAGGTCAGAAGGCCGAGGGACACGAGACAAGTTCTGTAAAGGTGTTGCAGGTGAGGGGTGTGAGGGCAGTGTCATGGGGATGTCGATAGCACTCGGGTGAGAGGGAGTGGTTCAGTGCAGAGAAGCAGCATTGTTGGCCAGAGTACGAACACGGTTCAGAATGAAGCCAAAGAGCGTTGCGTGACATGAATAAATGGAGGAAAGGAATTATTGAGAAAAGCATTATTGTGTCCGGGAAGCCGGTGAACATTCGGGCTCGCGCGCAACGCACGTGATGTGTTACCATATCGGGAAGCAAGATCTGTCTGCTAAAGTTCAAAACCTGTCACTGAGACACCTCGGGTCAATGAGCCAAACCAAGTATAACACTCGGAGCCCTGAACCCTCACTCCTGATTGTTTTGATATATCTACTTGCTGTATACATCGAACTACTCACAGGATTCTAGGACAATCGCATGCATATTGTATGAATAAAAAATGGAGGACATGCATGAACCGGCGGTATCTGAATTCTGGAAGCAGGATCTGTAGTCAGTAGCAATGGCAAAACAGCATATTTATGGGCGTTGTTGGTGTCATTGTGTGCGCATATTCTTCAGGATCATGCTAGCCCCTTGTCAACCCTCATGTATCGAAGGAGGAGGGAAGAAATTGAGTAGTAGGACAGTGCACCTTTGATGACATCAGTAAAATGTAATTTCAACTAAATGCAACTAAAACAGGCATTTAGTTGTCTAAGTTCACCTAAGTTTACCTGAGGTTGTCTAAGATGGTAAGTACTTTAGCGATAGACTCTGAAAATGGTCTCTCAAATAAGTTCTATTTTTGTCATAGCCACTGTGGGCTCACTGTTTGAGGGATCATCATAGCAACTTATAGACATATATTTATCACTATATAGTATGTTTTGAAGGTGTAATATTGCATCCTTAATATATTCTATACATGGTAGAACACTGCAAAGTTTTGAGATTAGTTGATAAGCTGTATAAGTATATAAGCTGTGCACATTTTACTGATGGATGCATTCTGATCAGGCGCCCAGTGTCACGTCACAAGAATACTGTACTCCTTATCTCATCTAAGCACCTACTCATACTCAAGTATGGATCCATCCGACGACAATATCTTCCTCACTTTCCTCGAGTTCACTGTCACCTCAAATTCACACTCTTCACTTCAAACATGCCCGGGCAAGCTAAACCAGATGCCAAGAAACAGCAAATTCTATCCGAGCTAAAAGAAACTTGGATACAGATTGCTGTTCAGAGATACCGGGAGGAGCAGGAGAAGGGTCGGTCAAAGAGGAAGGGGTTACGGACCATATGCAGCAAAGCGAAACAGGAGTGCTATGAGCAGACAAGGCAAGTCATCACTATAGATAAACAGACTGTCAAGCGGCGAGCAGACGGAGGTATGAGCATCCAAGAGTCCAATGCATGGAAGGGGTGGCTACATCCTGAGGAGGAGGGATGTGTCTTACTTTTATACAGCACACTGCAGAACAAGGGTTTCCACTCACTCACCGTAGGATCAAAGAGGTTGTTGACGAGATCTGCCGAGCCCGACTTGGACTTGCCTTCCCCGAAAGCGGTGTTGGTCACTCTTGGACTGACCGCTTTCTACTAAAGCACTCTGACCAGTTGCATCCATACTGGTCTCATGCTCTTGACAATGCTCGTGCTCGCTCCATTAACGAGTCCACCAAGAAAGAGTTCTTTAAGATCCTTCACAAATGTGTCAACGGTGTTGAGGACGAAGAACCTATTGCGTCAGATTGCATATATGGGGCAGATGAAACAGGGATCCAGGAGGGTGTCGGAACCTCAGTGCGGGTAGTTGGACCTACAAAGAAGAAGGTTCAGCATCAGCAGCGCAGTGGCAATAGGGAGAACATCACGGTTATTGTGACAATATGTGCTGATGGCACCTCCCTCCCTCCTGCAGTGCTATTCAAGGGCAATAGCTTCCAGACCAGCTGGAAACAGGACAACCTGCTGAATGCGTCGTGAGTACTATCACTGAATGGAATGCAAAATGTCAGATACTCACAATTTCGTTTCAGACTTGGATACTCCAAGAAGGGTTACACTACGGGCGAGATAGGGATTGCATGGGTTCAGCACTTTGACCTGCAGACGAAAGCAAAAGCGGCCGGGCGCCGCCGGCTTCTCCTTGTTGATGGGCACAACTCACATTACACCTGACAAACTCAGGGCTGTGAAGACACTTGGTCTAACCTAAGTCACAAAGGACAAAGACGATCTTCAGTCAAGACAAGAGACTTATATTGTAGACGCTAACTATACCTAAGTCACAAAGGACAAAGACGACTACAAGATATAATCAGTATCTACAAGAAGTAAGAAAGAAGAATAATAGTACTCACTCTTCAGTCAAGACAAGAGACTGAAGAGAGAGGACGCAAACTGAGGCCCTTATATACCAAAGAGAAAAGTCCATGACTAAGCTAAATCTACCAGTCATGTGATACATAGAGTTGCTGAGTAATACGATGAGTAATGCTGAGTAATACCATGACTAATGCTGAGTAATACAACAGCGAAAGAATTACAACATATTGCATAATAAGCACACCATAATTGCGACTACCTACATCATCTGAAGCAGTGTGGATTGTATAAGCAGTACGCACAAGTCCTTATCAATCAATGATAAAATCATAGATAAGATGAAGATAAAAGATAAACATAGCCTCGTTTCAACCTGAAACCCATTTCCATATACGGCATATGTTCAACAACACCAAGGGATTCCTTGACTATGCACGTCAGAAGCGTATCGAAATCATTTGCTGTCCCTCACATGCGACACATGTTTACCAAGGCCTTGACGTGGTCATCTTCAGCATGCTTAAACGCCGGTGGACGGAGGCTTGCGATCACTATGAGAGGAGGTCAGGTCAACGTGTTACTAAAGCAAACTTCCTCTCTGTGTACGGAGAGGCCCACATTGCAGCATTCACCAAGGAGAATATCATTGCTGCCTTTCAAAAGACAGGTGTTGTCCCCCTCAACCCTGATGTTATCACAGCCAGCATGATGGCTCCTAGCCAAGCAACCTCAATCCAAGCAGTTCTTCCATTCCAGATTCCATCAAATGTGCAGGCCTTTGTGGATACGTTACGCACTCACAAAGAACAACAGGAAGGTCCTGTTAACCCCTCTACGGAGCACAACCCCTAGTACTGTACACCGCCACCAATACCTGGTCCATCTAGACAAGTGAAAGCTATATCTCCCATGGACCCCCCTCCCACCATTATTATGACCCCCGCAAACTAGATCGCTATTGGGACTTGCTACAAGCTGAACCAATGACTCACCTTGAGCGCAATTTACAAGCTGCGTTACGAGAGTCCAAAAGCCGAAACGAATCTTGGAAGGTGCAAGTGATAGCCATGCAGTGTCAATCCATTGTACAGCATGACTATGTTGGGAGAGCGCAGAGCCAATTGCAAGGACAGGAGGAGAAGAGGAACAAACCGGCAACCTCAGTATTTGGAGATGGGATGCCAAAGCTTTTGTCAGCAGATGAATTCTACCTGATGGCTTTCAAGCAGGAGGCAAAAGCAGAGGCAAAGAAAGAAGCCAAGGCACAGCGCAAGTCGCAACGGGAAGCATATGCGCACGCTCTGGCAGAGTGGAAGATCCTCAACAAAGATCACCTTGAACGGAACCAGCAGAGAAGAACCCAGTATCAAGAGGAGAAGACAAGGTGGGAATTAGAGAGAGCTTTAGCAAAGGCAGAGGGTAGGCAAGCGAGATGGGCCAAGCCAAAGCAGCACGGGATAGAGAAACCCATTCGTAGGCCAAAGTTGGAGTTGAACGCAGAGGAGGCCGACAAAGATGAAGACGAAAGCGATCGCGAGATGGACGAAGATTAGCCGCTGTATAGCCGAATAAGGAAGGTCGCTGCGTGACGTGACAGCGTCTCAACGACTGCAGAGAAACTGATAACAACATTTCATTTTAGTTCATTGTCTAACATGCTTCCCCCGGAGAAAAAATCGCTTTGTACGTTCAATGTATAGAGAAAGACCTCTTCTACTATTGTGTTGAATTAAAAGTGTGAAAAATGGTGCCCGTGAGCTGGGGAAGTGGTCAGACCATTTCGGTGTCTCATCGACTGCGTAAAGACTGTATGTTCAAGTTCATGATATATAGAGTATACCCACCATTACCAGAGCTGACTAAGCTCCACTGGTAACCTTGCTGGTAACCCCCCGCGTAAGGTAGGCAAGGTCACCAGTACAGTACACAAAAATATGTGCTAAAATCCGGCTAGATATTCACATCACGGTGGGTGCTTAGGCTCTCCGGCCCTTCTCTCACCTCCTGGGATGGTTCCTTCACACAGAATCCATAGTGTAGCCCATTCAAAAGAAAGATGCATGTCTCCCCTGCGCATTCTTATTTTTTGTGTTTTTGCTCTCATTTTCTCAGTTTCCCTGCTTCAATTATTCCTCCTGAGTGTTCATGTTCAAGTAACAGCCGGGCATTGCAGGTAGACAAATCCAAATATTTTTGTACATATTGTTGAACATGTCCCCTATATATTGTAGCAACATATTTCGCGCATTGAGGCCCTTCCTGCCTCTCTGTACTCACTGTTTGGCCCACGCGCAGCGCGTGGAGCACGCCGGTGTTGAGTATGTGATTGCTCACATGATCGCATCTTTACCTAATTGTGCTTTGATCAATATATCGGTGGGGGCGCGGCACGCCAAATGCGGAAGTTCGGCCGATGTTTTGGTGGGGGCAGCATGCTCGAGTGGAGCGGGGGGAATGTTACCAGACGCGATCGAGTTCACTCCACTCACGGGGAGTATACGTGCTCGTACATGCACCATCCCATATTGAGAGGTCACGTGAGGTCACTGTGGTGACCACCAAGGTTGTGGTACATTCTCATAAAAGAAACACCTCTTGGTTCCAGGCTCAGATACTGAGGCTTTCAATATAACCCAAGGGTCTTCCTCGTTCATACCCTCTTATACCCCCGGTGAGCTGAATCCGAGTCGTCCACTCAGCCTACTGGTACGCGGCAGTACCCATTGTAACGTTCAAGTGCATTGCCATCTCATATTCAGGTAATTTCTTATGCCCCAGAACTCCAAATAATTTTGGACTAATACTTTTGAATTTGGACTTAGGAGAGCCACTGCTCTGGCCCACTATCAGTGGCCCACGGTAGTAACGTAGCAAGCGTGTGTGGCCACTGTGTTCATCGCCTGGTTTGTCGATATTCAGCCTCCACGGAGAGGACAAGGCGCACCGTTCGTGAGAAATCCATTGTCCTCTTAAGTCTCATTGTCTCGTTCCGCTGACCCACACCAAATTTTCAATGCCCATCATTCTTTGACTCATTATATCCCGCCTCATGTATTCTGCCTCATCCGCCCAGAGGATTTTCCGTGTCAGATCAGTACCTATAAGTGTTTATATCCTGTCAACACATTGTTCTCTGGGCCACAGTCCACTGCCTCTGTAAACAATTTAAAGTCCGCCTGTAGACTATAAGTACTACCCGGGTAGGTGTGTGTTCTTCCTTACCAGACCTCATTTGATTCAGCTCAATTCGCTCACCATGGGCAATTCTTTTTCTTCCTTAGCTTCGGTATACGCTTCGTCTGACAGCAACACTTCTGATTCTTCCACTTCAACCAACCCTCCTCCGTACACGCTCCCTGGACTGTCTGGACCGCCTGAGCAACCACCCGCTACCAGCACATCATACATACAAGCTACGACCAGGTTGAGAGTTGGTACTCCTGCCCTCGGAATCGGGCAAGGTACTGCACTTTTTCGCCCTCAACTTGTCCTCGGAATGGATCCTCGTATGAACCGTAATGTCGAATACAATGAATTCATGGAACACTTTGTAAAGGCTGGACTAGCGCAGGCTACCGATGAAGATGAAATTAAGGCCTTACTGAAGGAAGTCCATCCTATAATTGACGGGATAGACTTTGAATCCTTTTGAGCAGAGGAGGATATGTACCCACATCTGGTATGCCACTCGTTGTTTGAGGCATTGGCATTTGCCACTCTTACTTAAATTCGTCTTCTCACAGTGCAAGCTCTTCAACTCTGTCATTGACTTCGTCTGGCGATGCGACCCGGAGGGCATTGCACCTGATTTACGTGCGTGAATTACGTCTCAACATGGCGAGGGAGTATCTGTACATGATACCAAGGTTGACCTCAGCTTCTATGACATGGCACGTACCCCACATGGCCCTCTGTCCACAGACTCCCAGGCCAAACGCGCAACAAAGTTGGCCACACCAAAGCCTGTATCGCCTCTTACTCCTGCTTCCACGGGCAGTCCTCCTGGAACCATTGACCTTGACAAACCCCAGCATGGCAGTCCCAGCAGCACCTCCATCTCTCAATCTCAACCATCACTGCAATCGGGACCCACTTCATCTTTTGACTCTACGCCGGGTGACGAGCCCCAGGCTTCGACCGGCTCAAACCCCAACCCCCTCCCATCAGTTGAAGAGAATCTCATTGCGAGGTGCCTATGGGACTTTATCCACATGTTTTTCGAGGTGAAGTTCTCTGTTGATCCTTACAGTTTCACTCGGGGCTCCACCGATCGCTTCTCGGAGTCGAAGGATGCAGAGTACGGCCGGGGGCAGATCGCCGATTACTCAGGCGAGTGCCTCGAATGTCAGCATTGTCTTTTCCTCTTTAGCCTCTACATATACAGGGATCAGTTCAGTATCCAGCTATGGGATCGCAACGGCATGGTAATGTCCTCCCGCGAGAATTACAAGAGCAATCCAATCAATCTCATTCGCTTTCTCTACTACTTCGTCAAGATGTTGGATGAGCAAGTAGGATATGACCCTCCCATTACCATCGAGGAATTGGACTCCTCTTCTGTGCGCGCAATGAAGGTGAAGATTGAGGATGCCAGTTTCAAGGCCTATCTGGCCCACATTTGTATTCAGGTGAAGAAGGCTATGGAAGCCGTCTTCGCCTCCAATGATTCAAACACAAGTGACCCGCAAACCCCCATATACAAGGTCTCCATCCCAAATGAACACGGCATAGACTCAGCGTCCTCGCCTCATTGTCCGAAGTTCAGACATTGTCTCGTTGGTTGAAGACTTTCGAGTTCGGGGCCTGAACCTTATGGCCACGGAACAAAAGGCTTTGTCGCTTTTGACACCGACAAGGAAGACTTCATTTTCCTGAAAGACGCCTGGCGCGAAACTTCGTCGAACCCAGAAGCTGCAGTCTACAAGTGACTTTGCAAGCACGAAGTGCAGAATGTCGCGACACTTTGCTACGGTGGAGATTTACCTGGTCATTGGACCAGGACACAAGACTTTCTCGGGGATTCGTACAAGATACCAATGCTCCATCATCGTCTCGTTCTGGAAGAAATCGGTGTTAGGGCGACACCTAGCTATCACAAAGGACAACTACGAGTCTCCTCAAAAGAACCAAACAAAACAAAGACGAAGAGGACGAAGGGGAAGACGACGCTGATGAGACTTATCACACCAAGACTAGGTGGAAATCCCAAGAGAACTCGACTGAGGTTCCCTGGTGGTTTATTGGGTGTTTATATACATACAGGAAACCCTAAGCCCTACAGGCTGTGCTACGTGTGTATCTACATGTGTTCTACACGATGTGTAACAAAGTAGCAAGGCTTTCATTAAATACAGCAAGGTAAACGAACACAAGCCTCATGCATGGGAAAGATGAGTCATCCGCAGCAGGTTGCTGAGTAAGTGCGCAGCAACTGTGGGAACAATGAGTAAGGAAACACATGTTGCGCAGCACGATGAGTAATCCCCATCAACCATGCGGTGGACATGCGGAATCCATGGATTGCATGCAGGTGAGGCTGTGTGCGATAAGATACAACTATCTACTAGATAAGGTCCTTGATAAGATAACAAAAAATGCGAAAGAAAAAGCGTTCCATAACAATCGGGCTGCCCTTAGCAAAGTTTCAGACCTTCGAGCAATTGTGTACCTTTGTTTACGATGCACTACTGGGTGAGCCTTTCAGTAGCCTTGGTACACGTGAGATAGACTCGCTGACATGATTGCGTAGCTCATCAAGGTGCTTGGGAAGACGCACATATTTTGCATCATGATATAAGCAAGAACAACATCATCTTCTTCCCAAAGCTGCACGCAGATGGTACCATCATCATGACGGCCTTGTTAATTGACTGGGACCTCTGCAAATACAGGGAACAGTTGCACACGATCAGCGACGGCAATCGCTCTGTGAGTATTCACCTGTCCATGACCTCAATGTACCCGGAGACATTTACACCTTACCCCTTTTGCAGGGAACCTGGGCATTTTTATCTGCGCCTCGTTTTCAGTTTCCTGGCAAACCTTGGGAAGTGGCGGATGACTTGGAATCTTTTGTCCATTTGATCAATTGGTTCACCCTTCGTTTCCACCCCCATGATCTTAAGCGCGAGGAGCTTGTCAGTTACCTGCGCGGTCCATACCAAACATGCACATACCACCCTGAAATCAAAGCCTACTCCGGTTGCCTCGACAAGATCAGAGACATCGAATCGGCGGATCCATGGTTCAAACTGCTCCCAAGCCCCCAGGGATACCCAACGAATCTTGCTTCTCTGATCAAAGCACTCATGAAACTTGCTCAAGAGCACTGGCAAATTATCAACCAGGATGCTTATGCACCTTACCGTGTTCCCAACGTGAAATCGAACCCCAAGCCCTCCAAAAAGGATGAAGAGGATGCGTTAATTGATCAGGATGTTGTGCGGTGGACGGCCTCATGGCAAACTACTCGGCGCGTCAACAAGTCAAAGCCCTCAACGGGAGGGGTATGACCATCAGGAAAAACCTCATTTTCCTAATCTTGCCAATTGTAGATAATTTAGATATGATAAGATATAATTAGCGTTTTTGTCTTGGTTCTCTCCAAA
>MU275320.1:11855-52467 GCA_022160315.1 Panus rudis PR-1116 ss-1
GGATTAGCTATATTGGGAAAAAGAGGTTTTTCCTGATGTCACCACTATCCCCTTTCAAGGACCACAAGGAGATCATTCGGGTGGTGCTCGAACATCTTGAACTGGAAGATTAGGAGACCAAACTGAGGACCAATTTGAAGATCTCGACGAATGACTGGTCATGGTGAACATCAAATCCTGCAACCTGAAACTCACTTCTAGTTGCATTCCATCTTCTTCCAAGGGGCAGGGAGCCGACGCTGGCTCCTCTAAGAAGTGCGGTACTACATCAAGTGTGCGCAGGGGCTCTTCGCGAGGTGGCTCGCGTCTTGGAAGCCACGAACGCAATGCAAGCTCCAGGACCGGTAGCAAGCAAAAGGCGATGGAAGTGACGTTGACTGAGGGAAACGTCGAGCCGGAATTCGAACAGGGTTCGAGTACTGATGTTCGCGGCAGTGAGTCTGGTTCCCATCGCAGTTCAAAGTGCAGTCATCTGCACTAGGATATCATGATAGTCAAAGAGGGTGCTTTTATTGAGATTGGATGGACTAATTCTGGGAGACTGGGGCAATTGGACGATGGTGGTTGGAATTTTGGTTGATAAGTTGACCGTGCAACATTCATCTACAGTTTTGCATATGCTTTCGTTATCCATTGTTATGTTTTGCTTGCAATTCTTATGTTTTCCACTCCACTTGTATGAATGTTGTATATCTTTCGATATCAACATCTGGATGACCGAGCGAGATGATTGTCAATCAATGACTCGGACAAATGTCCTTAAGGCCTTACAGGCTTCGTTGGTTGCATTCGAACATATGTAACGATATACTGTGGTGGCGGTTGCACCCTCACACAATCCAACTCACATTTTGCCATCTCAAGCAATCTTAGAATGATATACAGAGGGTCTGGCATGGCATTCAACTCTCTCTGTCAATCCAGTGCCCGTCCTAAATAAAACCATCATTATTGCACGCTTCTGATAGTGGTCTTTTACAGCATTGTGCCATCAGCAAATTTGTGCGCGAGAGGTGACCCCTTGCGAAGTTCCGCAAGGCGAGGCGCGCGTTACCATAAATGACAAGACCTTCTGTTCGCTTGCAAGTCATGAAAATGGCTTGCAAAGTCCTTTCAATACATCGAATGGCTTATCAGCTCTTGTCATTGTATACGACGAGATTTAACATGGACTCATGACCCTGTTGGCACAGCCCCTCAAACCATGCGTTATAAATTTTCCTCCGAGTCAACTCATCAAGTCCCACTCATTCCCTCAGGATGTGCCCATCTCTTTTCCTTGCCTTCACAACTTTGCCTGCGCTGTATACTTTCCTCACTTCCTCCCTTGCTAGTGTGAATGGAATCATCCAGTCTCATCAACAAGTTGCCATGCGGTCTAAAGGTAACAAGTACCAAGCTACCCCTCTGTTGAATTATATACCCCTATCTCAAGACTCGCCTGCCATAGCCCCTCCAATGTCCATTACCAGAACCCGACTCCTTGATGAGACGATGTGTACTTTGCACATCCAGATGACCTTGGTGAGTATCCGTGCGAACACCATTCCTCCTTTCCTGTACCCTACGGGTCATGCATACAATGAAGTCAATAATCATACGGGAATCGTCGAGGGTCATTTCATGGTCCGGGTATGTTAAACATTTTTTTCTTCAAACTGAAGCGACTGATGGAGTGGCGAGTGAGGTAAGTTAAGTTGTGGAAGTCTGTCGCAGCAATCACACAACGGCTGCCCATGTTGGTAAGGAAGTACTTCCGTGGTATGATAGGAGGGTACTATACTAGCCTCAAGCTTCCGGTAATCGCGGCAGTGCATGGCTGACCTCCTTCTGTCACTTAATCATTTTCAATGACAGTCTCAGTGATACTTTCAAGGCCTTGGGTCTGTCCACATCTGCGCCAATCGTGTCAATGGGCTTTTCCCCCTGGAGTGCATTGAATGTCAGAGAGCCGCAGAGCTGGAATCACAGGGAAGCTGACCACAGGCTGACCGCTAGGAGTGCCGCATGGTGAAACCAATGCACCCACTCCGCAGACCAGCGAAGGCAAGTGTGGGGGGAACAGGGATGGGGATGGGGCTGAATAATGGTATTTAATTATTCCTTCACCAGTGTATTTGTACAAGCGCGTGTATACACGATATGTTTGCAATATCTGCATTCAATGACCAGACAACAGAAAGTGTGAAAATGCCTGACAAGGCTTGCAATCTCACGAAATGAAGAAGGTCTCATTACCATACGTTTCGAGCCTTTTCAGGCGTTCTCATGACTTGCAAGCTCGCAAGGCCGCAAGGCAATGTGAACCTTGCCAACAGATTATGCCGTTCAAGGTCCATTGTAAGGCCTTGCATGAAAATGTGAGAAAAACACTATATTTCGACCCTTGCAAGCCTTGTAAGGTGAGACAAGGCCTGTCCAGAGCTCCCCGGATTTGCTGATGGCAGATTCAATCGTGCTGTGAGCATTGCAGTTTTATATACTGTACCATTTCGACCAAATGTTTGGACTTTTCGACCGTTACATGTGACATGTCCCAAGGTTCATATGAATTTGGTTCGTGAATGTACCGTTACCCGTGACAACGAACATTCGGTACCCGCTCTGCCTACGTACGTCGTTGTTCACATCCTCACAACAGGTCACGTGTTCCTTACATGTAACGATTTTGGGTTCGTCGGTCAGTTGCGTGACATTAGGGGCTTTCAGAGCAAGGGGCATCCAAAAGCTTAATTTTGGAAATCGACTACCCCCGGGTGGCCTCCTGCTCGCAGGGATAGCGGTGTATGGGGTCCTGCTTTTGCAAAAAAGTGCACATCAGAGTTCAGTCTTCCTTTGCTGACTTCCATGTATCTTCAGCGTATACAAAGGGTTGTCAGTTCAATGTGTATATGAGCAAGCATCCTCTTCATCACAGAATTTTGAATATACTGTCTCTTAGAATGAAGCTACAAGCTGTTCCATGCGCACATGTCCTAAAATGGCAAAGCGCACGCATTAGGTAATATATGCGCACATCATCACGATTTGTCACTGAACTCCAGGACGCGTCCGGCGTTAGCGCGTTCCATCGATTCTTGCTCGCTATGCACCACAGTGAGGAGAGCACTAATCGGATATTGAGAACAATGAAAATATCTTCTAAAACCCACCAACTTTACATGGTTCCAGCCTTTGTGACTTAGTAGAACCCAGAATGACTCAAGGTTTGAAGCATCATGATGAAGAAGCTCTACACATCTGGGTCTTGTTGACCGCTTGCGCTGTTTCTTGCTCCGAGTCCGAGTCTCCTTGCATTACTTACGCAAATTGCTTGCTATCATATATCGTGTATAACTTCAACATTTCATCGCCACTTGTGTATATTCAATCTTGTAGTACAAGTTTTACTCATTGCGCGCAGTTGTTGCTCTAAATAGACTAAAGTTGGACTTAGCTTTTTTGCAGTCGCATGCAACCGAGCAAGCATGGCGGCCACACTTTCGAGCGGGAAGACAACGGGATGGTGGTGGGTGGTGGGTGGGTCTTCGGGGTCCTACCGGTAAAGTTTCGAGACAGTCGATTTTCTGTTTCTAACTTTTGGACGCCCCTTGTTTCAGAGTGGACGATTCTGGGGACGATTCTGCAACGATTCTGCGCCGATTCTGGGAAATAGAATCGAGCCAGAATCGCGCTAACTTTGAACGCCCCATGTTCCGCCTGTGTGCTGCTCATGATTCTCTCGCAATTCCTCAAGGCAATGACTACAATTTTGACTTCAACTTTCTCTTGCGTGACTATCACCCTCAAAGTATATGATTCAAGGCGGTTCTGTAGTGGTTTGGACTTGGGATACATAACCGAAGATGTCTCCAAACAAACTGGGCGGAAGAGTGAAGTAACAAAGGGAGGAAAGCAAAGAGATTGGCAGTGAAGCAAAAGGTAACAAAGACTTTGTAGTAAGCGTACAAACTGTTTGTAGTCGGCGGCAACTTACAGAGGGGTTGTCAGAATCGGAGAGCAGAATCGCAGGCGAGAATCCGCGATTCTGACTGCAGAACCTCCTCCCGAGGCGGTTCTGCGATTCTGGCGATTCTGGGCGATTCTGACCAGAATCGCTGATTCTGGACCCCAGACACCGCAACGATTCTGGTCAGAATCGTTCAGCAGAATCGTCGCATAATCGCTCAGAATCGCTCAGAATCATCCACTCTGAAAGCCCCTATTACCGAGCCTAAATTTTGTTCGTTCGGGAGGGGTACCGTTAGCCGTGACGAACATCTGGTCGAAATGATACAGTATTCCTATTATGCACGAGTTTGAGATATCCGACTAAGCAGTTTCCCAAAGCCAATTGAGCAATGGTACCCCTATATCCCTCGCGAGACCTAAAGCGAGCTCGTATCCGATTCCACATTTGTATCCCGGAGAAGGATCAACTCGTTCGGCGGGACTAGTTCGATGGAGAAGATACATAGTCGATAATTCGTTAACCTCAAGGGGGGCATGGTGAGTTGAGATTCCTTGTGAACAAACAACGAGATATACCTGAGCGTATATTGCCGTTCGCGAAATCTCCATCTCGGTATATTCTCCAGGAACCGTGTACTCCGGGGCCGGAAGACGAATCTCGGTGTCGTTTTCCTCAAGGAGCACGCCCAGAATGGCTATCATACGGTCCAGCGGAAACGTCATTGGGCCAAGTAGTCTCTGAGGAACCTGTAGCTGCGATGTTGGTGCACTGCAAGAAGGGAGGTGATAATGACTGGCTTACCTTTGTAGCTCCAGCTCGAGCAGATGTCTTTCTTACCATACCCCCTTTGCGCTTTCTCTTTTTCCTCTCGTCGGGTCCCCGTCCGAACATACGCATGTCGGATTTCGCGGGGTTGGTACTCGCAAGGAAGGATGCGACAAGGATGAACTTCGCCAGTCTCGACAGAGCATGCACTCCTCCATGGTGCTGCATTGTCTCCTGGGCAAGCGAATTGAATGATGACTGCCGAGATAAGGCAAGGCGAGATTGCGATCTCCGTCGCATTAGTGCTGGAGCCTGCTGTGGGTGGAGGTCAAATAAGTTTGATGGCGGCCTATTTGTGATTGCCCATTCGTAGGCAGATACGAGGCGTGGATACAGGACTTCGAGGGCGGAGGTTATGGAAGAGCTGAATAGGCGAGTCAGACGCATCCGTGCTTCCTCAGTTGGAACCAGTGAGGGTATAGGGATGTCATCGTCAATATCATCCTCTTCCGCAGGTTCTCTGTCGGCATCCGGGTCGTCGTGAACGCCATCTGGTTCGCTGCGTCGTCTGTGACGCTTCACTAGTGCCTTCAAAATTTGATTTCTTTCGTCGATAATTGGTTGCACAAACCCCGGCCATCGCGCAGCAGCTACGTAGGCGAGTTCGTCAGGCTCTGTCGTGAATGGCGAACAGATACTGTAGAGCGTCGAGATAAAATGTGCGTATAAAGAGCGAAGCGACGGATCGTATGTTTCTTTCTGTATGATATTTGTCGATGACACGTCGTCCAGTATATCCTCGTTTTCTTCGAAACCCGAATGGGAGCCTGTAGGTAACTCGAGCGACGACTGCTCCACTGTTGGGTAGAGGGAAGTCAGGTGATCCAGAGCGGATTGTTTAGATTGAGGTTCAACCTCCAGATACACAGGATCTGGAGCAGCCCCGAGTGAAGGCCGGATTTGGTCCCATCTCAATTCCGAAATAAAAATGGTGGTGATATTGGTTCGCGACTGGAGATACAGTAAGAGTAGTGCAAAAGGGATTTCCGACTTACAAGACGACTCACCAGTTCTGCAAGCCTTGCAAGGGGAACTAGCAGGTCAGGCATATTATCCTTAAGCCGTTCGGCGTGCTGCACAACTAGAATCATTCGAGGGAAGTGATTTGTACAACTCTTGACTGATTCGTGGATGCCCTCATCCTCGAATCGTGAAATGAGCACATTCTGCACCGCGCTGAGACCATGCAGAAAGCTGTCAATACTATCATTGAACCGGCCTGCAACCAGTGATCCGTCGACAACATCTTCTCCTGTCCAGTTCCTGCACCCGTCTTCCCACGTTGGAATCCATCCTGCTAGCTGATTCAGAGCGTTGTCGTAGAGAAGGCGAGGACTGAAGCTCGTGATTGCATCGACGAATGCACATCGAGTGTATTGCGTAGAGGAAGGACTCTTGGATGAGGAAGGGAAAAAAGAATCGAGAGATTGAATAGCCGAGCTGACTACGCTGCTCGTCAGGCGAGGATTGACAGCATCGTGGATGAAAATGAAGGGAGGAGGGTATGTTTCGGTAAGCGAAAGTAACTGAGTTTGCAGTTTTCTATAACTGTCGTCTTCTGTTGGCATGCCCAAAAATACAAAAATCGTGCGCAGACGTTGGCGTAAAAGAACACTCGAGAGTAAAACCTAGCTTGGGAAGAAGAAGGAACGCGTTTGACCAGACTTCAGCGCGGCCATCATCGGCGCCTGTGAACCGAGACGCGTTGGTCACATGACGTGCTTAACACACTGGCCAGTTTTGAACTTTAGCAGACAGATCTTGTTTCCCGATATAGGAATTTATCACGTGCAGTTTACACTTCCGCCGGCCTTTCCGGCGCCCCCGGTCTGGGATTTATTCTGGGTATTAATTTTCTGATTAATTCGTCTGCACATGTCACACCTTGCCTTTGGCCTCGTAACATGAACCGTGCGCGGACGGTTCTCCTCCTTCATTCCACCCATCATCTTCCCCCTAGGCCACGTCTCCCTCGACATCTTCATCAACCACCACGCCATGGGAACGTAGATATTCTATGCGCCCTCTTCCCTGACACTGCCGCTCCCCTCCCGCCGTGCCCCGGGGCGCATTTCGGACGCGTCGCCGTGAGCTGCAACTTGGCCCGACGCGTCCTCTCAGCTCTGGGGTGTCTCCCAGCTCAATCACCGGGTTTCTTTCGTTTGGGCGCGGGTCTAGTACAGCTGGGCTGAGGTTAACTTGTGAAGAACGCGACGATCTGCAACGCCGACGCGGCAAACTTGATCTTGATGGCGGGGGTACCAGTACTAGTCCTGCTTCCGAGAGGGTGGGTATCCCACAATGACATCCTTCATTCCCGCCTGGAAGGATCACTGTGGCATTATACATTGTATTACACCTTGTGCTGACACTACTAGTCCTGGAAACAATGCATGTGTATTAGTACTGTAAATTTGTGAAGGGAACAATAGCATACAGCAGTGAGCAAGAAATGAATACAAATTTCTATAGTATTGAGATTGGTACTTTGAGGACTTCACGCCTGTGACTTCCAGTGGCTCAGCTTCAACTTCACGGACTTCAAGGTTCAGTGGACTTGTCACGGAGTCACAGAGCTATGTTTTTACGGGAAGAATATGTGTGTTTATATGTGAATGAAATGTCCCTATGAACGGCGAGAGACCGGTGGCAGCCGGCGAGGAAGGTACCATATATGGGTGAGCGCTTAAAATCTGTCTGCTAAAGTAACGCAACTCACACTGGCACGCCGAGCGATCGGACGCGTTATCGGACGGGGCCTGGGCGGGACTTCGCAATTTTGAGGACTAACATTGGTCTCGGATACAGAATCATGAGTTTTGCTCACTCAAAGCACCTAGTAATACATATTAAGATATATTCTCTCTCTATTTCACAAAAATTGGTCGAGGTCCAGTTCCAGATAACATAGACTCATAGTCTATCGAACCCAAATACGACTTGAAACACGGCCCCTAATACGACTACGATTACCGAGCTCGAGTAACTAAAGAAAGCTTAAGGTTCAAAACCCAAGTCTCGCGGGAGCAGCCTGAGGAATATATAGAAGACGGGGAAGTAGTAATTATAAGATAAGGATGACTAGTACTGTGGTTGGTTGTGGCAAAGTGATAGCATGGCTTGTGTTTGAGTGATAGCATGGTTCTGTATTTGACTCATAGCATGGAATTGACTGAGAACAGTATGCAGGAAGAGTATGTAGTGTGGTGACGCGGTATAAGGATTGCTACATTGACTTCCATACACCCATTCTCCGTGAGTCCTTTCATTTTCGAATTGTGACCGTCCTTACATGACCCAAGTCCTGAACGATGATCCCAGTGTCCCATTGAAATTAATGATATACAAGGTAAATTGCAGTAGTAGATATTGATGAGATGAATGAAAAACGTGTCGGAAAACCTGATAAGTAGGTGGTAATTTTTTGGGTGGTGAAGTGAGGATGGGGGAGAGAGTGAAGGCGTGAAGGGATTCATCGATCATCCTTGGTACGCGAAGGACACAGCGCCGTATAACCCTGATTCGCGTCCTAGGAGACCATATCCGTGTAGAACCTAATACGCAAGAAAGAGATTGAGTCAGCATGATGCAAGATGAAAGAGAGAACGAACGAAGGAAAGGAAAGGAAACTCACCTCCATCTTCCTAGCATGCCACCCTATCCCCGAATTCACATTCCCATTCGCATCCGCCAACCTCTCCAGCTCAGTCCTCCACGGATGTCCCTTTGGCAAATCCCTCCTCAACATGGCCCCGCTCTCACTCTCACTCTCCTCACCGTCGGAGAACGAAGGCTCAGCAATCCAGCCCGACGCAGTATCAACGTACCACCCTCTTCCGCCTTTACTCTTCACGATCCTCCACGCATCAGCTCCGACGCCCAAAGCACCCAATAACGTCGGAGCCAGCTCGATCACGCGAAGTTTCGTCGGCGGTTGAGGTTTCTTAGCCGAGGACGTAGATGGGGAGGAGGATAGACTGAAAGTGAATGGAGGCGTACACAGAGGTCTCGTGATCTGGGTATGTAGAGCGATAGTGGCGTTCCGGACCGAAACGAAGTTGTCGCCATAGCCCAATTCCGGAGAGGTACCTACGAGAGTGAGGATTTCGACGTTGGGAGCTTTCGTACGCAGGAACTCGGCAATGACGCCTAGAGAGAGGTTACGGATGTATGAGAGACCGAGCGAGCGGAGCTTGGGCTGTGTAGCTGCGACGTCCAACAATATCTCTCGAGTCAGAGGTGCACTAGACAAATCGAGGTACTTCAACTGCCCGTTCTTGAAACACGGCGCGTGAGCGAAGATATCAAAGAGATCCTCCTCGTTCAGCTGTGAAGGGAAGGTTCCGTCTCCGTATAGACTGAGTTCTTCGAGAGTGTATGTGCAAGGCGCGTCAACGAGGAATGAACGGAGGCTTTCGCCCGTTAACCAATTGCAGCGTTCGAGCGCGAGGGACTTGAGTCGGACAGTCTTCGAGACCGAGAGAGCCGCTAGGAGGTCAGGTGTGATCCGGGTACAAGATAAATCGAGGTGAGTCAATGATGGGAATGCGAGCACAAAGGCGTTGAGGATGTGTGGCTGAACCGACTTGACGCCGCGAAGACAGAGTCGCTGCAATCCATGGAACACCAACGGCTCCTCCTCCATCCTAAACCTGACGCGACCTCTCGAGTTCGGCCGCGACGAGAGAACAGCGTCCTCGTCGTCCGTATGGTCCGAATCGCCGTCGGCGTTATCGCCCGTTGGGAGGAGAACATGGGTGTTGACAAAGTCGGTAAGAGCCTTGACGAACACGGCGCTGACGCAACCTGTCAGATCCAGGGCCTCGATCTCCTTGAATTCTCGCCGCCGCTCCCGATCCTCTTCCTCGGGGTTGTTGAGATCGACGACGACGATGTCACGCCCGCGCGACGGACGGCCCCGGCCCCGCGACAGGGAGCCGCGCAGGAGAAGCTCTTGCAGGACCGCATACGTCAGTGCGCCGTCCATGTACTCCGTGGCGCCGAACGAAACGAGGTTGGGCATTTCCTAAGTAGAAGACAGTCAGTAAGTTTGTTGAAATGAATGCCGGTCGGGCGCACGTGCTTCGGCGTACCTTGAGAACGGCGAGGAGACGGTCGCCAGTGACAAACCTATTGTTGACACCCTCCTCCACGGAGCGTCTCATGCCAATAGTACGGAAGTGGTTGAAGTCGATGTGGCGGATGAATCTCCCAGGTCGCGGGTCATGCGGCGTAGGGACTGGGAAATAAGCAACAAGGTCAGTCAATGGCAATACAAACCATGGGCAGGGAACTGACCGTAGAATCCAGGGTGCTCCTGCAGCATGACGTTCTGGACGGCGTCGCTGATAGACCGCATCAGCTTCCATCTCGCAGGGCTCTTGCTCTTTGCCCTCAGTCGCCGCGGACTGGGGTCCCTCGTCGCAGGAGGGGACAAGAGTTCGGGCGGAATAGAGCTGTCGGGCCAGCTGAGAGTAGCAAGCAGCTTTTCTTGCAGCTCCCTAGCAAGGTCCTCCGGGTGATCGCCGAAAATATTCTTGGTAGCCAAGGCGGCCTCTGTGGCCTCCTGGATGGTCTCACCGACAAGGGTCGCTTCGTCGACCTCCTCTTCCTCGTCTCCGGCGATCTCGTCGACGAGCGAGAGCCAGTCCCGGGGCAGCCTTACCTCGACTTTGCGCCAGAGGAACGGCTTTGCAGCCTCGTACCATGCGCGGTTGACGAGACAAAGACTGTGCAGAGTGTGTCGGGCTGTGGCGTCGGGCCAGTGAGCAGGCGGGTAGGACGAGGGCAGACCGGTCGGTGTGCCGTCCTTGGAGGTTATGAGCGGGTCGAGCGAGGGTGTGTCTGGCGGCAGACCCACGGCGTAGACATGTTCGCAGATGAGAGAGAGCAGCTCCGGGGGGAAGTGCTGCACGGCCGAGGACATTGAACGGTTAGTATGCAAAGTTAGTATGAACAATGAGGAGATGGTGGACGGCGGCGAAAACGAGGCTGGGGATGACTCGGCGTTCTGGGACTCTTATATTGTTTGAAAAAGCGAAATTGCATCGGTCACGCAAAGCGTTGCATAACTGAGTCGATGGCCCCATCCTCGGCAAGATCGACGCGGGCATACAGCCGCCGCCAAGCCGTCCCTCCGAAGCCCCGTCCGAAGCTCCCAGAACCCCCTCGGCGTCTATCATTGCCGCCCGTCGCGACTTTGCTTCTTTCAATCGCAACCGCCCTTTCCTTCTTCTTGCGATCCTCTCGACTTCTTTCCTCATCAAACGTTGGCCTCTGCTCCATTTATACACATCCCCCTCGGAAGAATCTGCGCTCTATTTATGTGCTGTCTCTAACTTTATGGTGTACGCGACGAATGTGCGACCGCATGAATATGGCGCTCTCGACGGCCACGGTTTCGCAAGTTTCATCCCGGAACTCACACGTGAACACCCCCAGTTCACGGTAGCACGATGCGTGCAAATGGATATGCTCCGGCCACTCTCTTCGTCTATGGGTCTCTGATCCAACCGGTACCGTCGCCGTCGCCTCGCGTGCTTACTAGTCTTTTTAATACGTCTGTCGAGGTCCCTCTTCTTTGTTGCGTCGGCTCAATTGCATGTCCAAGCTTCGGTTGGTCGCCTCCTCGGTAGCTTATTCCTAGTTCCCCTTCAGTCTTTCGGCCGTGAACGCATCTCAAACGGATGAGCTCCAGGGATTTTCAGGCTACTTGACCTTAGGCCTAACGCTTTAGTTCTCGGTATCGGTATAATCCAACCCCGACCTCCAAGTCCCTGACCATGGCTATGGCTACGTTACTTCACCGTTTTGGCTACGTGGTTTCATTCCCCTGGGTCACTCCTTGAAGGCTTGAGCTCTCGAGCTCCATTTCGCGAATCCGCAAATGTCAAAATGACCTAAGTCATTACGTCGCTACAACATCAATAGGCGTTGTACGGCTGAAAATGGCTATTGCTTTGTCTTTTTTTGCTTGTACCGTTTGACCCCTTTGGCGGGGATCATGATGAGAGCCTATTCCGTCATTTTCACCATCCCTGCGTTGCGTATACAATCCATTCTTACCATCCATTTGGGGGGAAGGCAGAGGAAGGCAACGCGCTCGGGACGGTGAACCCTAGGCCAAACTGCATCTTGCATCATACCGGGGTAAGATGACCTGCTCTCGCCAATTGCGATTCGTCAACTCGCGATCGCCTATTCTCCGGACGCCAGACCCTCTGGTATTTCACCGCAACTGACATCCTCGCTCGTCTCCCAAATGTTCGCCGTCGTGTTTCGAAACCGCCTCCCCCGGATCCACTCGCTATGCGAGTACAGGACCGTATGGGCCTCGACTCTACATCTCTCGCTCCCCCACTCACGCAATGGGTGACCAGTTATATAATGATCTGAGACTACCCCGTCCTCACCACAAACCGACCGTCCATACCGGAGACCCGCTCACCCTCAGATGCCTCACCTGACAATCGCAACATGCAGGGATCAATGGGGGACGAGATCATCAGATCCCTCCGTCTTACTCTTTACATATGAACATCCCCACATTTTGAACACGCCCTGGTATGCACGGTGCAAGTTTCAACTGAATCAGTGACCACGGTGGGACGGGGACGGTCAAGTCTGGACTCTGGGGATGGCTTGCTTGGAGTCTTGGTTGTGCCAGCTGGTCGTGTACGCGGGGACTGGGGAGGTTGTTATGCGAGACTGGGTCATGCAAACGTTCTTCCGTTGAATTACAGTGATTTCGTGACCATGGCGCTGCTACTTTCTCCCTTTAGTCCGGTCGACGGCTTGGTTTCAAGTTCTAACCTTTCAGGACCAAACGGTTACGAGAGACGACTCAACTGGGGAAAAGGAAGGCACTGGCACGTTTTTCCATCTTCCCTCCATCTTCACTCCATCTTCCCAACAACCAGGAATTAGGATACTACACTCAGGCTAGTGGCGCATGCCGGCATATGCATGTGGTAACGTTAACGCTTCCTCTATGTTTACGACAAACGGAATGCTTCTCCCTTTTACCTTTTGGATTTGAAGGTTTGGTCATCATGATATATATATCTTCGGCGGACCCGTGGTCGTTTGAACGTTCGCGTTTATATTTAGGCAACGTTTCTCGTGCCGTACACCTCCCTTTGGGCTCTCAAGAACGTTCAAAGTATAGTCGGCCGCGGTATATGATCCTTTAGTCTCTAGTAGTAGTACCCTTCTGATATCATCTCCCTTGACTTCCATAACTTCTCCCTGGTCAACTTGATCTCATGCCCACCACTTGTTGTCAGTTGAACCCATGAGACCGGAAACCCACAATATCCAACGATTGGCCAAACCAACTCTCTTTCTCTTACGTCCCTCTCGACAAACCAACTCAGTCATCCAACTTACTTCGGGCCAAACTGCCCTTTCCACGATTCAGTACTAGTCTTTGGCCCAGACTTGCCTTCTAAGTTCTGAGCGGTTGAGAAATATTAATGGAATATGGGGTAACGAACGACCGGAATAATGGGTGTGCTAGGGAGCCTGAAAATACTGTTGATGGCCCATGGGATGTCATTGTAAATCTGGGGTAATGTGGGGAAAGAGGTCAGGTGCGTGATCTCCTGTGATCTCTCAAAACTCAGAGTCGCGTTAGGCTTCGGATCCGGAGGGTGTCCGGTGCCTTGTACTGATCGTTGATCAATATTGTGCCCTTGTCTTGAAGTAAAGATTTCTATAGGACCTGCTGACTCTTTTTTATGGACCGTCGTTGTGGCAGTTTGAGACAGTACTAGTCAGCCTGAAGGAATTGGACGTTGACGGGAACTTGAAGCTTGAAGTTCGAAGGTGCAAGTGAGAAATTCCGAAGTAACCGTTACATATTAATATTGTTTGACTCACTGTCCGGTAGATATTCTGGGACCTCTGTCCTATTTCAAGAATAACCACCGACCGACATTAACATTCCTCAATTATAACCAGAACCAGAACGCGAAACAGAACTCGAACCAGAACTAGAACTCGAACCCACCGACCCTCAAGCTATATTTGCACGAGCGAGCAAGCACACGAACGGGAGAAGAGAAGCTAGAGAACTGTCATACGGAAAAAATAACCCCACCCACCGCTGTGCCATGCTCTGTAAGACTGAATTATGAGAGCTGTAGGTTAATTCATGTGTATTTATAGCTATAGCAATGCAGGTCGCTCACCCATATGTAGACTGTATACCGTGACTTCGTATGATCATATGCATGTCTCGGAGGGCACTGAATGAATGACAGAATGACAGAACGACGCTACTATTTAGTAGTGCGAGAATGTCGGTGCTTTGCTTACATAGGACGGCGGGAACGGCGGGAAGATACCCATGACCTTGCTGACCTTGCGATTGACCACGAGTGTCAGTGTCACGGTGAACATACAATCAACACTATAGTACATCGATCCCGCGGCGCATGCGTACGTCGGACTCGGACGTCGGACGTATACAGTTACCCGGCCGCAGGGGCTCACTTACACGGCATATACGGCCCCAGTCATGTAATACGGGCGAGAACTGCGTACTGAGAATTGCCAGGACGAAGATGACCTAGCCGTCGTCATACTATACGCAATTCCAGTGATCCAAAGTCGTAAGTGTAACAAAGGGTGGCATGCCAGGGATGTTATTTCGAATTGCCTTGACCAGATGACCGCCACGCCGTTCTTGATGGCCCGGAGAGCCTTTCATACTGACGTGGACTGCGTAGGGTTTTCTTGCGTGGGATTATCTTCATTGCGACCGTCATGGTGTCGATAGATCGTTCGCCATGGTTCATAGTCACCTACCGAACGGACCCGGATGAATCTCGCTCTAGTCATGATCATGAGTTGGTAACTTGAAGGACATACTACGAGTTATAACGAGGGACCTATCGTCGGGAACCGATCCGTCTAGGTGAACTTGTCGGACCAGCGGTGTACTCACCCTCACCCTCACCAATGCACCATCAATGGCAGAGGTATGTACTGCGGCTCCCACCGGTAGGAACCTAGAAACGGACCAGTACCCGGTACTGTACCGCCTACATGTCACTTCAATTCTAGTGCTTGGGCTGTCATAGTATACACATGACAAGATCAACCACGACAAATTGGGCACCCACCTAACTTCGGGATCTGCACATCAGGCTTCGCGAATTCAAAGGGAACTCAGGCTGATTACAATACTCTGAGTAGAGTGAATAGAAAAGTAAGCGGTGGTACTTGTCCTTGACGAATTGAACCTAGTATTTTGTAGCGCGAGAAGCGACGCCAATGCAGGGCATCATGTATCACATACCCACCGCAGCTTCAGGAAGTGTAAAGATAGGGCCGCAGCTGGTGAGCGAGCGAGGCGACGGCGACAACAACCACTACTTTTTGCGTTTGCCATGCTGCCCGGCTTCAGGCTGCGATGACCGTTGGGAAAACGCTGTAATTGAAGACCACAGTGACAATAGTACTAGTAGGGAGATGCTAGTAAGAGGTTTCGACTCATATAATGCTACTCACGTCAACACGAAGCTATTCTGGGGAGTGACCTCTGATCGAACATACAGCCGGACGCAGCAGCCTGGGAGTTCGTCACATCGGAGGACCTACGTTGCCCTCGAAGTCAGCGCAGCTCCGAGTCCTCATCGGTCCGAGTTCACCATTTCCTCTGGTATGATACACCACTCACCGGTAACTCGTACCACAACCTGCCAGTCCACGAGTGAGACCGCAGCAGTCAGCGTCATCAGAGGACGCGGTCAGAGTACACGTATTAGGGATTCTTTTCCACCAGTGATCGACAGTCAAGGCGGTTGGACCGCCATCCACGGCGATTGATATTGGCAGACGGTCGACCTACTAACGCATCTTCCGACCGGCGCGTCTTGGAATGATTGCTGCATGTTTTTACAGCTCCTTTCTCTCGTCGAAGCTTAGCATAGCAAGGATCTTACGTGGGAACCTAAACTAGAGATAGAGTCTCTTAGAAACGAATTGACATCCAGACGTAGGCCTCTGACTGAAAATCATACATGCGAACCTGAGTCCCACGAGTTCACCGGTCGTTGCGCTTCGCAACTCAAAAAACTCCATTCATGTTCCCATTTCTACCTCACCACGACATCTACGAAGTTAAGTATAAACTGCCTCAGAACATGACACTACACTTGTAGAGAGAATCCGAAGCTCGACTCACCGTGGCCAGCTTGAATGCGGCCCCTGCCGTCAATCTCTATTTTGGAGAATCAATTAATCAACGTTCAACGCTCGGTATCCGAGGAAAGAAGCACCTCAGGCTAAATGGCTGATATCGCATGCCTACAGGTGCCTATACGTCTTCAGTACGTGCAGTATATCACGCAACCCGCGCAGCGAACTTGAATGTGCTATTTTCGGTCAATCCGCCCAGGACTGGACGAAGCGATAAGTATAACTTGGTTGTCAGTGTGCGCGCAGGCAAAAGTAGAACGTTCCTTGCAGGCACGATCGAGCAGAAATAGAAGTTCCAAGTTAGCAAGAAAAGCAAGCGAGAGCGATATTTTGAGCGAGCAGTAGTGCAAATGAAGAGGCATAGATACCAGTACCCAGACACGACCCCGAACAAACCGACATGGAAGGTAATTTTAGTCGCATATAAGGTTATAGAACGGCTAGGATCGTCAGAAATAGGTTCAGATCTTGATGTAGAAAGCCCGGCCGCGCAGGGACGCCGATGTTTGGACGGATCTGGGTCGAATTGAACGACGTATTTCAATGGGAAGTACTCACAGGAAACGATGAAAGGACTCTTGGACAGGACAACTGAACGTGTCAACTGTCCTACGCCGTGGGGTTTTCACTAACTTCCAAATCTGGGAGCCAAAAGACCGGTTCAGGTGGAAAGGGGTGTATGTTGAGTGGATTGATGTAAGTATGTAACCGGAGGAGCTTTTGAGAGCCCGAGAGTCGTCCTGTGATCAGTCAATGATCAGTCGTGAATAATTCACAAAGCGATGTGCCCCATTGCCAACTTTGAAACCCCATGTATCATGCGTCACGAGTCAGAATATTCGCTGACAGGCCTAAGCATACAAGAGTGAAGTTGTGGGTATCCTCCAACGTCAGTGGAGAACATGTCATCGGTGACGTACCAGTTGAGTGGAAGCCATGGTGGGGTATTTTCTCCTAACGTAGACAAGCATACCGGTAAGAGCAACGGGACTTACTGACAACATCGTACTAAGCATTGCCAACATGTTCTCCAACGTCATCGTGGTGACATCGCAAATATATCCAGGTAAGCGTGGAAAAACATGGATCGCAGCAAAGCAAGATGGACCGTAATGGTTGAGATGATGGGTCAAGACAAGAAATAGGATAATCCTGGAATGGGGACTTCCTTGTCGCGGCTTAAATGTGTCAAGGTGACGTTCAGTCAGTCGATAGTACTTCATACCATACGGAGGACAGATGACTTACAGCTCTCGTACTATAGGATGGATGAGGGCGTTCTCAATGATTGAGTCTTACTAGGGGGATGCCTTGCTTACCTCGGATTGCAAAGTTGGCTAGTACAGCGATGAAAAGAAGTGCGCTAATGATAACCGGCCCAGCGATCTCGTCTAAGTTCAAGGTCAGATTTGTATCTCTCCAGCGCACTCAAGCAAGTACAGACCAAAATGCCCTGGATCACGTTTACGAATCATAGTGATGCGTTTTTGGTATACATAGTAGCCGTAGATCTGTTTGCCGCGTTCAAGCAAACTTCTCTGAATATAGGAGGAGAATACGCACAATTATCCCAGCACTGATAATGGCATAGACATATGCAAAGTCCCGGGCAATGTCATCCTTGGAAGCGTTGAACAACGCAAGGGAAAGCGTCCCCATAAAGACTCCAATATTCAGATACGATACCCATGCTATGTGTATGTATGAACGTCAGCAATCCGTCCCAGATAAGCAGTCAATCCATCCGTACTCCGTTCATTCGCGAACCAAACCTTCCCTTCCACCTTGACAGGAGTTGCAATCTTCTTCGGGACACGCACTCTAGGAGGTAGAGAATTGATAGCATGATAGTCCCTAACTGTAGGCATCTGTCCATCTTCTCCCTGGGATGCTTCTGGGACATGATCAGTTCGAGTATACCGAGGAGTTCTTCGGAACGCCTTCTTGGGCAGTGAAGCCAGTGCAGAAGGCGAGAAAGGCGAGAACACGTCGTGCCAGGAGCGTCGGGCACCGTTCCCCTCGTCCTCGCCGCCCCTCAGTGTGCTGTCCGGTGTCGTGGAGGCCATCTCGAGAGAAGTGGAGGAACGAACGTTCGTGCACTCGCTTCCATCATGTCGGCGAGCAGCATGGGTCGCTGTCACGTGCACCTTCCGTATTAGTCTACCCTGAGTTCCCACGGCTTCCCACGACGCACGGGAGACTAAGGGTCTAAACTACGTCACCGCCGGCGCTGCACGGTTCTCGCAGGTTCTCGGACGTGCTCGAGAGGTGGCGGGGCCATAAGGCGACCCCGTCGTGATCCCATATAACATGTCTCGCCGACGCAGTTCCACCAAAACAAACTCTCTGTTGAACGTCTTTCTTGTATTTTCTTTTGTCTATTTTCCTCATTCCCTTTCTTCCCCCTGTGATTCATCATGGGTACCGACTACTACAAGCTTCTTGGTGTAGACCGAAATGCGAGCGAGGATGACATTAAGAAGGCCTATAAGAAGATGGTACGTTGCTTGTGACTATTTTCTTCTTTCTCCTCTCGTCAGGTGTGCTAACTGTTCCTTGACAGGCCTTGAAATGGCATCCCGATCGTAATGGGGGATCAGAAGAAGCGTCCAAGAAATTCAAGGAGGTGAGTAGTTCATATCCGGCCAATTCCCGCATTCATACTAACGCATTTGTCCATTGCAGATCTCCGAAGCCTTTGAAGTCCTCAGCGACAAGCAGAAACGTGCTATCTACGACCAGTTCGGTGAGGAAGGTCTCAAGGGTGGAGGAGGTGTTCCTCCTGGTGCAACAGGTGCTGGTCCAGGAGGAGGCTTCTCCGGCTTCTCCGGTTTCCCAGGTGGTGGAGGCACCACCTTCACCTTCACCACTGGCCCAGGCGGAACGTTCAGCTCAGGAGGCGGCCGTGGAGGCTTTTCGCCAACAGACCCCAACAAGATCTTCGAGTAAGTATAATATTCAAATTCGCCTCACAGCAACCGTAGCTGACAACATTCCTTCTCTTTAGGTCAATCTTTGGCATGGGTGGTCTCGGCGGTGGTTTCAGCGGCTTTGGTTCGCGAGGCTCGTCAATGTTTGACGACGATGACGATATGATGGGCGGAGGTTCACCCTTCTCATCATTCACCGGCGGTATGCCCGGAGGTATGCCTCGCACACGAGCACACGCCAGAAGGGGCAGCGGTCCAACAGGGGCACGTCGTACATCCTCTCCCGCACCCGAACCCTCACAACCTACCGAAATCACACGACCACTCAAAGTCTCCCTGGAAGACCTCTACAATGGTTCGACGAAACGACTGAAAGTCGGCCGGAAACTCCTCAGCGGAGGGACGGAAGAGAAGGTGCTTGAGATTCAGGTATTGCCTGGATGGAAGAGCGGCACGAAGATTCGGTTCCCTCGTGCGGGCAACGAAATGCCTAACGGCGAATCGCAAGATCTCGTCTTCGTCGTTGAGGAGAAACCTCACGATCGGTTCGTACGTGAGGGCAATGACCTCGTCGTCCATGAGAAACTTCCTCTTGTGGAGGCTCTTGCAGGGAACGGCGGAAAGCGGGCGATTGAGACGTTGGATGGAAGAAGAATCCAAGTCAATATTCCTGCTGGTATCGTTAAGCCTGGTGCGCAGACTACTGTACCAGGTGAGGGTATGCCCATCCGTAAGGAGGGTAGTGTGAAGAGGAAGGGCGATCTCATCGTCAAGTGGGATATCGTCTTCCCTGAGCGGTTGACTCCCGCCCAGAAAGAAGGTATTCGGAAGGTGTTGGCGTAAAGGAGAGTAGAAGCGCAAAGAGCCTCGAGTGCGCTTTCGTGTACGACTTTTCATGACGATGTCGACGATGCCCTTTCCCTCGTAAGTTAGTTAGAGTTGTACTATCATATCACATTTCGGACTTTCTTTCTCGTCGGTTTGCTTGCACATCCTCTTCATTGCATTGTATATTCGCATCCCATCGTAATACGTAGTGTAGAATGGATACCCTTCAATCGCACTACATGTCGCTCCTTTACATGCCTTGGTCGGAATTACTGCCGAGTCGTGATTACCTTGCTGACTTGGTCAGCCGTTCAAATTTTGAGACACTTTCGTCAAAAACCGTGATGGGGACGGTTGAGGGATTGGGGGAAGAGCGCAGCAAGTCTAGCGTTCTCGATGTTTGCAAAGCAGTCCACGTACGATTGAAGAGAAATAGTCAGCACGAAAGCAGGCGAGAGCGGTATCTTAAGCAAAACAAGCAGTAGATGAGGAGAGGACGACACAAATACCCATATATCCCAAAAACCGTTACGCAAAGTACTTTTTCCCATGTGTAGCATTTGACATTCCCAAGTTGTCAAGTGAAGTTCACGCTTTGACGTAGAAGTCGTACTGAGTGATCATCCAAGCGAGGGACGTAGCTATAGCGAACAGAAGACATTGAGTTTGAGTTTGAGTTAGAGTTAAAATAAGCATGAAGTGGGGAAAGGAGGCACATACAAGAGACGATTAGTGGGCTTAACGAGGGAAATTGGGTTCCTCCCGTGCCGAAGATGAACAACTCGGAAACGATGTGCCCGAAAGCAATGAGGTAGGAGATGAGAGTGATGTCGTATACACTAAGGGTGATTCTTGCATGAGCATGACATGTATATACCAAGATGACTGAATACGCACGATTTCTCGTGAATATGGTACGCGGCGTAGAAGCGAACCACAGAGGACAGCAGGGTCCAGACAGCAAAGGTTCGCGCTTGAAGAGGCGTCACTACGTGTAGCAGATTGATGAGCAAGTGGATCGTGCCACACATTAGGCGTACTCACCCTCCTGAGGCTTCTTGCTATAGACCCTACGCGTGAACTTGAGTGTCGCAAAGTTCTGTACTGTGTTAAACAGGGCCACGACAGAGATGAAGAGCTGCCATTTGGGTAGGTAGCCTTCGGACTGGGGAAAGACTGGGAAAGGTCAATTCTAGATGCTGGCTGAAGACTGACTCAAGGATACGCACAGCTGAAGAGGTTGGATGCCATGGTGTGGTGCTGAAGCTCGCAGTACGAGGCTGCCAACAAACCACGCTACCAAAAGCAGGCAGGCAGGAAATTGATGGCGGCAGATGTACGCTCGGGGTCCCGGGGTTACGCTTGGAAAATACCGGGGTCCCTGTTGAGGTGAAATAAAGCCAATGTTTCGCATGTCCATCAAGATGGTGATTTGGAACGTGCGGTGAGCAACGCAGTAAACGCGACGAAACCTCAACACGTGTTCACTGAGCATACATGATTTATCGCGAGCCCAACGAGAGCGACGATGAGAGGCGAATTCGATTGAATTAAACGTGAATTTAGCGGCGGGCGCTTTGCAGGCGGGGAGGGCGGGCGGGCGCCAGAAGCAGTTGTTGCTCACCGTGTGCTCACTGTTCCATGCTTTCTCGCCGGCCACGATGGCCTCCCCCGCAACGCCCCCAGCGTTGTCCGCAACAACCAGCAGCAGCGTTGGGCGGCCATCCGCCGTCCGTTCCAACTCTCTAGTCAGCACAGCGAGCAGCGTCGCGAGTAGTAACAGTGCCGCGTCGTCGCTCAGACGGAGGTCCCGAACGAGGACCAGGACATTGAACCCGTCGTCGCGCAGAGGAAAAAGTGCGGGCCCGTCAGAGTCGGGTGCAGACAGCGAGGACGGCCGGTCTGTGCGCGGTGGGGACGACGCACCCCCGCCCGTGCCCTCTCTCAACCCGACCGACACCGCGAGTGCTCCTCGGGCGAGCATGTCTGGCAAGCGCGCGGAGTTTGTATCGTCGCATTTGCAGGTTCTCAGACCTGCGGGAAGGGAACGCGCTCACAGCACAGTGCATGTTCGCGACTTGCCAGGTGAGAGAGGTAGACAGACCAGGTCTGAAAACGGCTCTGTTCGTGGGGTACGTCCTTATCCCTCTCGACATGAGCATAATTAGCTTAATTGATTCTGCATTGGTGCTTTTTGCCAGGTCAAAACGCGAGCTCGCGGCATGAGTGTACCTCGTCATGTCTTGTTCAAGGCACCAGAGTCCTCCGACTCATCAGGTCAACCCAGCCCAAGGACGCCCGATGACCTTCCAGCCTCGACAGTGCGCGTCTTCGAGGGAGACCGACAACACATCCGTGACTCGGTTTTTTCGCACATCTCCTCCACGTCCTCGTCGCTCTACCCTCCATCCACATCTAGTGGGTCCCGTGCCGAGTCTTCGCTCTTCCCTCCTTCCCTGCGAGACAGTGACAACGAAGTATCCTCATTCGCGCCTCGGATAGTTACAGCCGAAGATAAAGACATGGAGTTTGACATCGACGACGTGCAATATCGTCTCCGTCTCCTCGTCAAAAACAGCTACTTCCTGCCTCCAGCACATTCAAAACCAACACCCATCTCTCTCGCGCCGCCTCCTGCTCAAAAACCCGCCAAAGCGAATGCACCGAACTTCCTGGGGTTGTTTGGGTTGGGCAAGTCAAAGTCGAAACCGACCTCGCCGGCAGCAATCAACTCTCCCATGGACGCCTTCCCCGGTGGACCTGTCCTCCGAACAACATCAGACTCGGCCAACCCCGTCCGCCCGCACGCGCATTCCATGCCTACGTCCCCGCTAGTGACACCTTTCACTCACACGCATACGAACCCCACCAGCAGAGTGGTAGTGCTGAGAGAAAAGATGGATGATCTTGCAACCGCTGCTAAGCAAGCTGAGAAGGATATCAAAACGAAGGTTGACGTGAGGAGGGGAGCGAAGAGTCAGACGACACCTCAGAGGGATTACTTTGACGATGTGATTGACCCTACGGATGCTGTGGATTTGCCTCCGCCGTCTCAAGGTTATCCCTTTGCAGTCCAAGCCTCGATGGCGCATGGATTGCCTATACAGGACTCAGTCGGCGCAGACGTCTTGGCTGATAAGTTGCCCCCTAGTCCCGGGATGTGGTCGATGAGCTCCGAAGAGGATTCATGGAGGAAGGCCTTGCTTCACGAAGCCGTTAGTCATTCGTTACATTCTACACCAGATAACTCCTTTGCATCTCCTCCACCTCCTCCCAACAACGACAATCTACCTGACTCAAGACCGGAGAGCCAGTCCTTTCGTGACTCGGTTATCGAGAGCAGTTCTGGGGAGACTCCGATGTCATCAACTCCGAAACCTGTTAAGATAGGTCAACCGATTTTGGACCCTAGGGAAGTGGAAGAATTGTCGTTGCAATTATCCCCTATCAGCGTTGCGTCTGGCTTGTCCCCGCCTCATTCACCTTGGAATGCTGGTTCTCATCTCCATCATATGGATGCCCCGAACCGGGCTGAGACTCCTGCGATGACACACGCACTCGCTCCTCCCCCTCGCCGAACCGCTGGTCCCGGTTCAAGCGTGAACGCGCCTGGAATACTACAAAGAGCTCGAAGCCAAACAGACGTATCTCAACCAAGCGAGGCGGACGAAGAGAAGATCGCTCAGATTCGAAGAGTCCGATCCTCACCTCGGATGTCAGCTGTCCAACTCGTCGAAGCTGAAGTTGGTTCTAGTGTCGAGGGGATTTTGGACTTGAAGACCTTGGAGGATATGAGGGGCCCGTTGGTCTTGACTCCTCCGCCTTCGAACTTCCCAAGGCGGAATGTGAGTTATACTACTACTAATACGACAAGTTCGGGTGGCGGGATGAGGAGTAGTGGAACTGGGATTGGAACAAATCAGACCAGTTCGTTCTCGCGTAGTCTTTCTGAGACGCATGAACGGGAGAGGTATTCAGATGATAACCTTTCGTACTCAACTCCATTTGAGGATATCGCTGATGTCGTTTCTCGTGAGCGACGTTCGACTCGTCGTGGAGAGGGAGAACAGGGAGAACAGCCACGACCTTCCCTGACCATCTCAGTACACACGGAAGATCGACCGTCATTGTCGGAGTCGAATTACAGTCACCCGTCTCCTACGATATCTGCGTTCCAAGATGCGGTCTTTGGAAGTTGTAGAAGTCCGTCGCCACTGCTCAGGAGGAGTCATCCACCTAGTCCTGTCGTTGTCCCTCAAGATGCTCCCGTCCCCTCGACTGCTCAAACTCAACCGTCTTCCCAAAGACATGAACGAGACGACGCAAGATCGCCACCACCACGTGCCTCATCTTCACTCGGTCCTGCGAACTTACCTGTGCCACCTCGCTCGCCTGCTATCAGACCTGTTTATCGCCCTTCTACTTCCTCTGGTGTTTCCAACGCTTCAGAGAGATCTTCATCGACTCACTCGTCAGCCACTCCTTTGCCTTTACCTTTGAATTCCTCTTCTAGTTCGGTCTCTAGACCTCATACGACTGAAAAATATGTTCCTCGTTCTCGTTCTGCTTCTCGTTCTCCCTCTGCTTCTCGTCCTCATACGGCCGAAGGCTCATATCAACCTCAACAATCTCAACAACAAAGACAAGCACAATCACAAACGCAGAGACTGGCCCATATGCCTTCCTCCTCGACTTTCTCTACCTCGATTTCCGGTTATGCTTCCGCCTCCGGTTCCCTCTCCCCCTCACTCTCAAACCCTGCATCTTCACCAACCAGAAGCGAATATAGAATGTCCGCAGGGGCATCCGCCTCTCTGATGTCTCTCGCCGAGCGACGAGGCTTAACCCACTCACACGCACATGCGTCCAACCTTTCGTTGACTTTACGGATCCCGACGGAGAACTTCCCTTGTGTGGTCCATTCGGCGCCGGCGCCGGCTTCGCCTACTGATTTCTTTGATAGGATACAGAGTGGGCCAAATGCGATGGATGATTTGGAGACTACGGATGATGAGAGTAGTAGTGAGGGAGAAGAGGAAGGGGAAAGTGAGGATGGTGGAGAGGGTGTGGGTGGGGGTGAGACGAGTGAAGTTGGCACGGGTGTTGAGGAGGCTTTGGAGGGATTAGAAGGGTTGGATCTTGCGAGGAGCATGAGTTCGTTCTCGCTTTCGTCGAATTCCAGGACCGGGTCTGGTTCTGTTGGGAGACGAAGCTCGAACCTTTCTGTCCCTCCCAGGTTATCGATGTCCTCTGGTGTCTATAAGAAAGCGGCACAGCAGGGACCTCGCGCGAGGGTTTTCTCGACATCGTCTACACCTTCTTCTGGGAGAGGTATTGGACGTAAGGCAAGTTCTGGGATAAGCATCACGAAGTTAGGTAACTTCTCGACGCCTCAGTTGTCGCCTTCGCCTGGTCTCGATAAGACTTTCCACCCCCATCCTTTGTCGCCTTCCCGTCTTCCTCTTCCGACGCGACTGCCGCTCAACACCAATGTGCCTTTCACGTCCAACAAACCCTCCCCGGCGCACTCGAACAAATCATCCACTTACTCGACTCAATCGTCCTCTTACACCTCGTACGACATCTATGATCGTCAGCCTGTCGCGAACATCCCCGAGAAGGGTACGTTCTTCACCTCGAAAAAGAAGGGAGGAAACGTGATGCCCTTCGTCCTCCCCGGCGAGCGTGAATTGGCCATGGGATTACACAGGAGACCTTCTCATAGGACGGTGGACGGTGAACCTGGTACGAGTGCTTCTCACGCAAGGGATGGGGATGTGGGCGAAGACGGAAGAGAAGGAGCGGGGAGGACGAGGAGACCGTATACTGCTGATGCAACTGGGAAACCGAAGGCATGGCAGCGGGAGAGTTTGCAGAAGTTCGATGGGATGTTGTTGCAGCATATCGCTGCTGAGAGGGAGGCTATCAAGAAGATCACGGGGAACTTTTCGCCGGTGAAGGGACCTTCCTCACAATCGCACTCGCACTCCCACCCTCACCAGCTCCAGCAATCGTCGTCGTCGTCGGAGCGCAAGTGATTTGTCGAGCTTTGATGTCGATGTCTCGTTTCTATTTGTCACTCTCTCGAGCTTTGGTCCTAGTGGGTTTGGGTTGTTGTCTCATTTCGATGTGTGTACGTGCCTTTCTCCTTACCTTGATGTCGTCGTTTGTGCTCATACTTTCCCTGCAGCATGTAATCCCTTCACCTCATCAACTTCTCATATCCGTATTCACTGTTCATATTCCGCTTCACCCGGCGCGACCCCTCTCCCGTCTAACTAACTCTTTATTATCACTTATTCATTCCATTCCTCTCTATTCTCGCGTTCTTCCTATCTATCTACCTGAGTACATATATCTGGATATCATCCATCTTGCGCTTGCTATTGGAAAAACTTCCCCTTGCCCCTTACACTTACACTTACATTATACCGCCGACCCCTCCCTCGTTGCATTCAATCCCATCTGGTACATACCCACTCATCCATCCGCTTTTCCCCCATTCTCATGTTGCCATTGCATTCACCCTTCCATCTGCTGCTGGATGTCTTACACTGCATTGCTCTTTCCTTCCAATTCTGTTCAAGCTTTACAATGTATCTGTATATAGTTCACATTCTCTTTTTTCCCTTCCTCATTCCTTGTGTCCCCGAGATGTGCTTGACTGTGGGCAATGTGCATGTTATACATATATCGACACACTTTGCCAAAGCAAAGAATATTGAGAGTACTCGGTGGAAACATGTTGCATGAACGTGAACGTTCATCATCAACTTATGCATCCTCCTGACCCATTGGAGTAACGATAAACATTTGTTAGTTAGTACAAGAGTTGGGAGAGATGAATTAGAGAAACCGACAAGAAACCCATATCTCAGAGTGTATACAACTTGACTATGAAATGCAAGCTAAAGCAATGCTTATATCCTCCTAGATCTTGATGCAAATCCACCATCATCATAAGTTCATGAATATCATCTTCAGTCACTATCACCATCCTAAGACCCCTGGCTCTTCCTCCAAGAAGAAAAGGACAGAAAACCCATGACCAAAAGCGCAGTCCCAGCACCGACCAATCCAGGCAAATACAAATACCACGTATTGTCATCTTCCTCCTCCGTCGACCCAATCTTCTTCTCCACCAACGAAGTAGAACTCGCGTTCACGTTCACGCTCATATTCAATTCATCGAATACGTCTGTCCCTGGACCTAGACGTCGTCTTCTCCTCTGCTGCTGTTGTCTTTGTTGTTGTGAACCAGAGAGGTCGGGTTTCTCAGTCGTTGGGTTGATTTCGATGGTTGGCATTTGGATTTTGAGTTTGGCAGAGTCTGGGTCTGAGTTCGGGCTCGAGGTGGGTGTGGGTGATGGTGATGGTGAGGGACTAGGAGGTAAGACAGGAACTTCAAGTTCTCCATCCAACATCCTCGCTCTCTCAAAAAATCTCCTCGCGTTCTCCCTATCCCTCTTCCACCCATCTGTCCCGCCGCCGTACTTATTATACAGGTCCGGATACGCATGCGTCGATGATCTCAACGACGACAGACCGGTGTAAGAATGTGAAGATGAGAGGAGGTTTGACGCTGTTCCTTCTAGGTAGAGGAGTCCGGTTTCAAGATATAGGTGAGCAAGGAGGGGAAGTCCGCCAAGGAGATAGAGGTTGTATGAGGGTGTGCCTGGCGTTAAGGTTCCTCGTGCATGGGCATCGGGTTCAGGTAAAGAGGAGAGAGCAGGATTGGAAGACGTAGGTGTCGGACAAGGTGAAGTCGAAGGTGTTGTGCTTTGTGCAGATTCAGACTCTGATGAGGGAAGAGGCTGGGCCAGTGGGAAATAGTTCGTGGCTAATCGGACACTCGCAGATGGGAGTCGGGCTTGGTGCCATGCTCGTCTAAGCTTAATATCAACACGAAAAGAACAGCAAAGACATAGTGAGCGTAGGGACTTACATGAAATACTCAAACGCTTCCGTCTTGTCATCCCGAATATCAGAGAGCTCAAGTCCGAGCAATACTAAACTCGTAGGGTCCATATTATATTTCGCCTCAACGCTATCATCCGCCTCACCTGCCCACGGATATATCGACACCGTCGGCGGTGATAACGACTCGGGTACAGGACCCGTCACAAGTGAAGGCCAAATCATAGACTCAGCCTTCTCTAGATGAATTGTTAAGAGTCTCGTAGAACCCGTATGTAATGACTCCAGTGACGAGAATGACGTCGCTGCACTGAGAGAATGGACAGCAGACCGAGGAGAGATGGGGTGAGATATCGATACGTTCGACCTTACCCTCCGTCTCCCAGTACTCGACCCTGCAACGGGAAAAGTATGGTGATAGTCATCCGCTGATCCGGAAATAGGTGATGATAGAGCGGGAGAGGAGAAGTCCAAGTCATCGCTTTCGGAGACGAGGCCGCCTTCGAGAGATGCAGCAAAGCTGCTGGATATCTCTGGGTCTGTGAGGATCGCGAAGGAAGATTGAGTCGAGGCAGAGGCGGTGGACGTAGAGGATGTTGTACGCTCTCGCGCGGAAAGTCGGGATGCTCGTGGTTCGAGCTGCCACATGCTATTCGCGACATCTACGTTTCCGTATAGTTTGCCCTAGCCGTGTTTTGTTAGACAGACTATCAATCAGACTTGGTCGTACGAGAATGGGATTACCTTGAGAATCGGTACTTGACCGCGAACACCTGCGACAATATACTTGCGTTCGATACTTACCTGCGACGAACCACGTTGGGGACGTATGAAATATATATGCACTTGCTAATACTCACGATTACATCGTCGTCTACTGTCTCATATGGGACGAGTAGCAATATTGTAGCCTGTGAAGCAATAAGGTGACGCGACCGAGAGCTATAGGATGCGGCTTGCCTGGTCGTGCGACTAAATCGAGACTTCTAGTGAGTAGAAGCTGGACGTAACAACAAACTTTGACTCACCTGGTGCCAAGTATAGGACTGCGAGTGATCATGTACTCTATTCATGCTTACTGTCTGTTATACTTTCGTTGGGGTTACGGTGTAAGGGGTGTACGCGTCCAGAAGCAACAACTTTGCGTGTCTCCAGCACCACCAAATATTTACTGGTTGATAATGCGACTCTGGGAGCTAGAATACACGGTATAGGAGTCAGTCTAGAAAGTACAGAAGCAAGAAGAGGCGTTGTGAACAAATGGGCATGCGGCGTTGAGGACATCCCCATACGAATAGAGGTAGACGCCCATAGAAGGAACCCAACCTGCTGATTACGTTTTCGGCAGAAAGCACAGGGATCTGCGAGCGCTTCGGCTACTTTGCTTCTGCAGAAAACACTGGCATGGCCGTATCCTGGTCCATTCCATTTCTTGAACACCCTCCTCCAAAGGGCGACCGCAAATATGCCTTGATTCTTCTGAACCAGCCCTTCTCGTTTGGTCTCTTCAAGACGTTATGGCAGAATAGCAACTGGCGATGTTGTGCGGACGGAGGTGCCAACCGTTTACATGATCTTCTGGTCCAGACCGAGGTGGACCATGTTCATGATCTACGCACACAGTAAAGATGAACTCTCGAATATACCCCGGGTCTCCATTTTGACGATGCCAGTTCAGGTTCCTGCCTCATCTCATAAAGGGGGACTTGGATTCATTGCGGGACGATGTCCGGGAGTACTACAAGTCGAAGGTGTGTCTACGTCCTTTCTTGCGAGAGAAGACGTACCGAATGGGGGTTTGCGGAAGTAGGATGTTCCCGTTGTATACGACGAGTCACAAGATAGCACGGACCTAATGAAATGCGTCGAGGCCATCACCGAGAAGGAGCAAGTGCAAGGCGGAGATGTACGTTCCAGGACGTCTACAGTCCATGTACATAGCTCAATACCCATACAGCAATACGAAATCATCATTCTTGGAGGTCTCTCGGGTCGTCTGGACCAGACTATTCATACCCTATCGTACCTCCACAAGCTTCGACATGTCCGGCAACGAGTGTTTGCTGTGAACGACGAGAATATTGGTTGGGTCCTTGTTGGCGTGATTACCGTTCCATCTTTGCTTTGCGAGATGTCTTTCTCACGATGGTATGCAGGGAGAACATCATATCAATATCAACCACAAGTTATTTGGCCCTACATGCGGATTACTGCCCGTTGGTATTGACCATACGATCCTCACAACCCGAGGACTAAGATGGAACCTACGTATGTTACGGATTCCATTCTCTGCGTACATGGTTTGCTCATGGATATTTCAGACGAGACGAAGTCCCACTTTGACGGGATGGTCTCAACGTCCAACCATCTAGTCCCCAGTGAACCAGTGGTCACCGTTAAGATAACGAACCCAATATGGTGGACCATGGAACTACGAAGCGGAGCATTCCAGGCGTCGTAGAACCACAACATACCACATAGAGTTTCCGGGTTCTTGCTCTCATCGTGCTATCTTCTGTTGCCGCCTCCTCACTCGTGATAGACCACTGTGTATAGTAAGGTAATTGTAGATATCGCAGCATCGCCGTAGATCTCCTTGAGCGTGTATACTACAGCATATAAGGGTAGACTGCAGATTATAGATACCACTCACACTGATCATCCCTTCTAAGTTCTCCCCCTTACAACATCCAAGTCGCACCTTGGATAACATGTCCCCCTCACCAGAATTAACCCTTCTCTACTTCGCAGCAGCATCCACAACGCTCAACACGACCTCCGAAAAAATCACACTCCCATATACGCCTTTCCCTCTCTCCTCCCTCGGTTCTCTTCTCAGTTCGATCCATAGCGATAAAGCCATGGAACTAAGCAAAGTCCTTGGTTCGAGTCAGTGGAGTGTCGATGCTGAGATGGTCGATTCGGATAAAGTAGAGGAGGTGAAGTTGAATGGGGGTGAGGAGGTCGCTGTGATTTGCCCTGTTTCTGGAGGATAGGATGTACGGTATGAAAGGGTAGGATTCCTAGATTTCTCCCACACGATCTCAGTTTCTCATAGTAGGAGGGACATCCCACAGCTACTAGCTAGCACCCAAAGCATGTCTAGCTCTCACAAGAAAGCAGCATTCAAAGCTACCCTCCTATCATCCAGCTCTACACCGAACCATACCTCTAGCACATTTCTCATAACCGAACACTCCGATATATACGACGAACACCCTTTCATCTACGCCAAACTCGTCCCTGAAGCCAACACGATCTTGTTGATCGATACAGGATGTGGAGGTGCGACGGATAAACCTGAAATTGAAATCACGAGTTTGAGGGAATTCATGGAAGTTGTACCGATTGAGGAGAATGGCGGTAAACCGTTGAATGATGGGAGTAGAGAAGGGAAGGGAGGGAAAATGGGATACGTCGTCGTACTAAGTCATTGTCATTACGATCATATCCGTACGTCTCCAGTCCCAATAGATATCATATGGGCGAAATGAGGGATCTCATACAATACTCATCCGATACGCGTAGTGGGAGTTGAGCAATTCGCCTCTGATTCAGCCATCTACGCCTCCGCTCACGACCCTACATTCCTCTCACCCACCAACCTACCCAAACACTCCCTCTGCAAAGACATGGGCATCTCTACGCCGCAATACACACCAGTCCTCCTCCCAGATAACCACGAGCTCGCTATAGGTGGAGTTTCCTTGGGTATGAGGGTATTGCATACACCCGGACACACACCTGACGAGGTAGCGTTATGGGATGAAGAGGAGGGAATGCTTTATGTCGGGGATACGCTATATGAATGGGCTCCAATCATCTTCCCGAACGAAGGGTCCATCGTGACCTGGTTCCGTAGCGTCGATAGCTTGGTACGTCTCGTCTCGGAGCACTCCCGTCACAGTGGTCTTAGGATCAGGATAAGCTGTGGCCATGTCACAGCAGGGCAAGACGCACTTGACGTCTTGCGCAAGACACGAGAGTTCATGGTCGATGTAGTCAAAGGGAAGGAGAAGGTCCGGGAAAGATTCGAGAAGAGGGGTGAGGTATGCGTGCAGTATGTTCAAGAGGGGATGCGTTTCAGCTTAGTATGTCCTGAGAGGCTGGTCAAGGAGGCGCAAACGGAGCAAGATGTCTTGCTAGCGTAGCTTATTTACAATAGCGCATTTGCTTCATGGCATCTTGTTATCTGGAAGATTTGAGCATGTCTCTTTCGAGTGCTGCCAAGAACGCGTCGGCGACGTCCTCAGGCATTGATGTATTGGTCGGCTGCTTGGCTTTACCTTTCCCTTTCGAAGTCATTGCTTGAGCCTCCAAAGCTGCAAAAGGATCCGCTGGTGCTTGGGACACGGGTATAGATGAAGGTGGAGGCGTAGGAGGTCCTATAGAGGGCTCAGACGAGGCAACATCTCGGGTGGTCGCCGTAGTCTTCTCCGTCGCCACTTCCGGATTCTTCTTCCTCCTCTTCGCCTCCAACATCTTCCTCCTCTCCTCAATCTCCCTTTTCCTCTTCTCCATCGCCCTACTCCCCTTAAACGCTCCCCCCTTCTCTTCCTCACCTACGTTCACACCCATACCCTCCACCTCCCCTGGCTTGACATTCACAGCGCCCAACTCCCCTCTCATCTTCTCCGTCTCCTCTCTTGCCTTTCTCAACTCCTCCATCTGCTTCCTCCTCGTCTCCTCGTCAGCAGAAAATTGGTAAAAGGCTGCGCCCTTTGCTCGAACTTCGCGTGAGGCGTCGTAGTGGATGTTTAGAGGATTGTTGGCTTCCGCGAGTTCGGCTTCAATCTCGGCGACGCGTTCTTCCGAGGGTTGATAAGTAGGGAAGTGGTTCACGGGGTTATCTGCGTAACGATAAGTATCCAGTATACAACCAGACAAATTGAGTGGGACTTACATATCACGAATGGACTGTACAGTATGTAGTTAGCAGCTGTCCTGCGGATCTTGCAAAAAACTACTTACTCGATATCATCCTCCGGTGGTTCCTCATTGGAATCAGGGGGCAACAGATGCCTTGGTATCTCAGACTTCCTCCCCGTCCTCACACGCCCAAACTCATCTTCATACTCAATAATTGGATCATCTTCGTCGTTCGGGGGTTTAGGCACAGTGAGGGATTCGTCAACGTCGTCACTATCTGATTCATAGGAATCGATAGGTTTAGAGTCAAACTACACATCAAATTGATCGAGTTCAACTAACGCGGAAGAGAAAGGGAAAGAGACTCACGTCGACCAAAAGCGTTTCATACTGCTTCTCACTCAGACCCCCACTCTTTCCCTTCCTTAACTTTTCGTACACGTGCGCCTTCCTCTCTAATACTGCACGAGCTCTCTCGAGTGTAGGCCGATCAACAGCCTCGAGTTCGATATCCCTATTCGCGCGTCCTTCTACACCTTTGTTCTGGCGAGCCCATACCGTCGGTTTCTATCGTCTTAGTGAGCTTCTTGCATTCTAGAGACAGAAAAGAAAGGATATAGAGGTGCAATGGGAGGAAATATTGACCTTGTCAGGCCTCTTCACACCTCCAACTATAGCATTCTTCCCTGCCGCCTTATTCTTCGCGAACTCTTCTTCATGTTTTGCGATTTCGGCGCGTAAGTCGAAGAAGGTACTTGTGCTGACGCCGGTAGATTTGACCTTTCCGGTTGTTGGTGCCATACTGTGCTAATATGTATAGGCACCTGGGTATATGATAAACTGGAAGTACTCGAATATGGTGATGGTAGAGAGTGCAGGAGGTTAGCCGACGGGCCAATGACGAGGCTCGGGCATCTCGGGGGCCTTTGGTAAACAAAGCCAAACAACTCTGTTGAGCGTGTTGAGCGTGTTCGCATGAACCAACGAGAAACGACCATATGTATGTCTCTCGAGCTCATGATCCCGGTTTTCATTCCTATCCTCTACACTAGTGCTCTTCTTGGCAGATATAGCTTCCTAGAAGCTACCTTTACAAGAAATCACTACGTCAACCACATTTCTGCTCGCATTTTTGACCTTCCAGGCTCCCGCCTTGCGCATGATCTTCTGGCATTTGCAACGCATCTGTTTGTGTCGAAGCGCGTCTACCCGAAGAGGTGCTCAACTGGATGACACCCGGACGTTCGCCATTCTAGTTTCGTGGGTTTCGAAAGCGAAAGTGGAAGCAAGCAGTTACTCTCGGGAAATCCTGGGTAAAGGCCTATCGCTGGGATGCTCGACATCGGACGCTGTCCTTTGACTGAGCCTTGCCTGAAGCTTTGCTGTAGCTGCTGGCTCGATGTATGTGAATCCTTCCGTGACCTATGTCTCACTAGCGAAGGCTTCTATGAACTTGACCTGCAAAATCTGACATGCAAACTCAGGTCTCTCGCGGCCTCCGCAATTCTTTTGTGCTCCAATAGCTATTCCCTCCAAAATTGTATACCGTATATACCGGCAAGGACTCGGCGAGAACTCCTGTTGGAACTATTTTTATACCTTATCTCCGGACGGGGATGACAGGCACGCCAAGCTCGAAGGATATGCGCTCAATTGAACTGGTTCATAGAACCACAATATAGTCCCTTGTGACTGATACAGTGCCCTTTCCATGCGTATATCCCCGGGGATATACATCGTCTGATAACTCCGGCGACCCTTCCCAATACAGGCTGTCTGCGAACTTGTCACTTCGCCGAAGTATGCCCGGCCCCCTCGAGATCAGTACCGAGGACGGAGAGGCAAATAGGTTCCTCGAGAAGCATATATCGAGTTTCGGTTTAACCGTCGATTACCCGAACGAGACGATTGACATCCTGACGCTGGAATGGTCGAGGGGTGACTTTGTCTAGTGCTGTGCTGTTACCACTGTGCGCTCGCTCACCGGCTCGCTAACTACGCTACCTTATTCTCCCCTTGTGACCTGTTAGAATGTCGGTCAATGGTCGCATCGTACGCGTCGGTTTATCCGCACCCCTTTTCCTCTATCTTGTAGGTCTGCGTCGACTATGAAGACAGGTCATGATGCTTCTGTGTCTTCAGGTATAAAAGATGTTGGACGGGACACAGATGTATCCTCAAGCTAGAAGCCAGTCAACCAGGCCAACAAGCTCACAGTACGCGGAAAACCTCTCCTGCATCGTCACAATTGATCTGATATTATCCTTGCAGCAACTTGTAGTTCGTTTGAACTACCTCTCAAAACAACCTCAACCGGTTTCACCGTCAACAAGTAGGTTATTCGATGCGTCTCCAATTTATGGGCGACTTACTGAACAATCACAATAGAAATGTTCCGCACAGCAGCTCTCGTGGGCTTTTCGCTCCTCGCCATGGTATACGGCCAACAAGTCGGTACCAATACGGCAGAAAACCACCCCAAACTCTCCTCGCAACACTGTACCTCCTCCGGATGCACCAGCCAAAACACCGCTGTCGTCTTAGACGCAAACTGGCGTTGGCTCCACACTACTTCTGGGTACACCAACTGTTACACTGGAAACTCCTGGGACGCATCTCTCTGTCCCGACCCCACCACTTGCGCCTCCAACTGTGCTCTCGACGGTGCCGACTACACTGGTACCTACGGTATCACCTCCTCCGGCAGTGCGCTCACCTTGAAGTTCAAGACTGGCTCCAACGTCGGTTCCCGTGTGTACTTGATGGCGGACGACTCCCACTACCAGCTGTTCAAGATGAAGAACCAGGAGTTCACTTTCGACGTCGACATGTCCAATCTCCCCTGTGGACTGAACGGTGCAGTCTACTTCGTTGAGATGGACGCCGACGGTGGTGCTGCCAAGTTCCCCAGCAACAAAGCCGGTGCCAAGTACGGCACTGGATACTGCGACTCGCAATGCCCCCATGACATCAAGTTCATCAATGGCCAGGTATGCTCATTTTTGTCTAGCAATAACATGTGCTCTCGCTGACGATGCACCACGATAGGCTAACATTCTTGGCTGGAACGGCACCTCCGCTAACGCTGGATCCGGTGAATACGGTACCTGCTGCAGCGAGATGGATCTCTGGGAGGCCAACGTCAACGCTGCTGCGTTCACTCCCCACCCCTGCTCCACCACCGGTCAAACTCGTTGCGAGGGTACGCAGTGCGGTGATGACGACGAGAGGTACTCAGGTCTCTGCGACAAAGATGGATGCGACTTCAACTCCTGGCGGATGGGTGACCAGACCTTCCTCGGGCCTGGCAAGACCATTGACACCACCAAGCCCTTCACCATTGTCACCCAGTTCATCACTGCTGACAACACCACCACCGGCGACCTCTCTGAGATCCGTCGTCTCTACGTCCAGAATGGCAAAGTCATTCAGAATAGCTTGGTTGACATTCCCAACGTCGACCCCGTCAACTCCATCACAGACGAGTTCTGTGCTCAGCAGAAGACAGAATTCGGTGACAACAACTACTTCGCCAAGCTCGGCGGTCTGAAGACGATGGGCGAGTCCCTCGAGCGCGGCATGGTATTGGCTCTCTCCGTTTGGGACGACTACGCCGTCAATATGCTCTGGCTCGACTCTGACTACCCCACCGACAAATCCCCCTCCGCACCCGGAGTCTCTCGTGGACCTTGCGCCACCACCTCAGGTGCCCCCGCTGACGTCGAGGCTCAGAGCCCCGATGCATCCGTCATCTACTCCAACATCAAGTTCGGTGACATCGGAAGTACCTTCTCTGGTAACGGAAGCCCCGCTCCTCCCCCCGTCAGCACCCCGTCTTCACCCAGCAGCACCCCGTCCGCGCCCAGCAGCACTCCATCTGCTCCCCCCTCTGGCACCGTCGCTCAATGGGGACAATGTGGTGGAATTGGCTTCACTGGACCTACCGTCTGCGCTTCTCCGTTTACTTGCCACAAGTTGAACGACTGTGAGTCTATACTTTCCGCGTCCTTTCGGAAATAACGATCGCTCATCATGCATTATAGACTACTCTCAGTGCTACTAGGCTGGGTACATTGGGTCGTCATGGGTCTAGAAGAAATTGTGAAGGTTCAGGCCTCAGGTTCTAGGTAATCTCGATAGTCTTGTCAAAACTCAGATTGTGTATGTCGAGCGACAGTGAATTTCAGGATGTTCTGCATTTGTCGATGGCCCGAGCATCACGGCGACTCTCAGATCTGTGCAGAAGTATAGAATAAGGTATGATCGCAACGGCATGGTAATGTCCTCCCGCGAGAATTACAAGAGCAATCCGATCAACTTTCTCGTTCGCTTTCTCTACTACTTCGTCAAGATGTCGGATGAGCAAGTAGGATATGACCCTACCGTTACCATCGAGGCATTGGACTCCCCTTCTGTGCGCGCAATGAAGGCGAAGAATGAGGACACCAATTTCAAGGCCTATCCGGCCCACATTCATATTCAGGTGAAGAAGGCTATGGAAGCTGTCTTCGCCTCCAATGCTTCGAACACAAGTGACCCGCAAACCCCCATATACAAGGTCTCCATCCCGAATGAACACGGCATAGACTCAGCGTCCTCGCCTCATTTTCCGAAGTTCAGACATTGTCTCGTTGGTCGAAGACTTTCGAGTTCGGGGCCTGAACCTTACGGCCGCGGAACAAAAGGCTTTGTCGCTTTTGACACCGACAAGGAAGACTTCATTTTCCTGAAAGACACCTGGCGCGAAGCTTCGTCGAACCCGGAAGCTGCGGTCTACAAGCGACTTTGCAAGCACAAAGTGCAGAATGTCGCGACGCTTTGCTACGGTGGAGATTGACCTGGTCATTGGACCAGGACACAAGACTTTCTCGGGGATTCGTACAAGATACCAATGCTCCATCATCGTCTCGTTCTGGAAGAAATCGGGCTGCCCTTAGCGAAGTTTCAGACCTTCAAGCAATTGTGTAGCTTTGTTTACGATGCACTACTGGGTGAGCCTTTCAGTAGCCTTGGTACACGCATCAGGAAACCGTAAAGCGCCCTTACGCGGGTGTATAAGGGCCGTAAGACATGTAAGGCCATGTAAGTGTACTGTACCATTTCGACCAAATGTTTGGACTTTTCGACCGTTACATGTGACATGTCCCAAGGTTCGTATGAATTTAGTTCGTGAATGTACCGTTACCCGTGACAACGAACATTCGGTACCCGCTCTGCCTACGTACGTCGTTGTTCGCATCCTCACAACAGGTCACGTGTTCCCCACATGTAACGATTTTGGGTTCGTCGGTGAGTTGCGTGACGTTACCAAGCCTAAATTTTGTTCGTTCGGGAGGGGTACCGTTAGCCGTGACAAACATCGGGTCGAAATGATACAGTAATGATGGTCATCTGGGCTAAAAAAGTCTGTAAGGAGGTGGCGCCCCAGAACTCACCAGTGAAGAGGCCTTCATGAAAACTTTGCACTGCATTCTTGAGTGCATTATGAGTATTTTTACCTATAAAGTGTTCCCTTTAGATGCACCATTGGTCTGCTATTTTCATGTAAGAATGCTGCTTTTTTGTAAGGGCCTGTAAGACATGTAAGCACTCGACAATTTCCTGATGCGTGAGATAGACTCGCTGACATGATTGCGTAGCTCATCAAGGTGCTTGGGAAGATGCACATATCTTGCATCGTGACATAAGCGAGAACAACATCATCATTTTCCCGAAGAGGAGTGCAGATGGCACAATTGTCGTGAGAGCTTTGTTAATTGATTGGGACCTCTGCAAATACAGGGAACAGTTGCACACGATCAGCGACGGCAATCGCTCTGTGAGTATTCACCTGTCCGTTACCTCAACATACCCGGAGACATTTACACCTTTTTCCTTTTGCAGGGAACCTGGGCATTCTTATCCGCGCCTCGTCTTCAATTTCCTGGCAAACTTTGGGAGCTGGCGGATGACTTGGAATCTTTTGTCCATTTCGTCAAATGGTTCGCCCTTCGCTTTCATGCTCACAATCTTACGCGTGAGGAGCTTGTCAGCTACCTGCGTGGTCAATACCAAACATGCACATACCACCCTGAAATCAAAGCCTACTCTGGTTGCCCAGACAAGGTCAGAGACATCGAATCAGCGGATCCACGGTTCAAACTGCTCCCAAACTCCCAGGGATACCCAACGAGTCTTGCTTCTCTGATCAAAACTCTCATGAAACTTGCTCAAGAGCACTGGGAAAGTATCGACAAGGATGCTCATGCTCCGTACCGTGTTCCCAAAGATAGGCCGATCCCCAAGCCTTCCGACGAGGATGACGTAGAGGAGTGGGTTACCCTGGCGCGAACTACCCGGCGCGTCAACAAGTCAAAGCCCTCAACGGGAGGGGTACGACCACTATCCCCTTTCAAGGACCACAAGGAGATCATTCGGGTGGTGCTCGAACATCTTGAACTGGAAGATTGGCCTACAAAAGGAGACCGAACTGAGGACCAATTTGAAGATCTCCACGAACGACTGGTCATGGTGAACATCAAATCCCGCAACCTGAAACTCACTTCTAGTTGCGTTCCATCTTCTTCCAAGGGGCAGGGAGCCGACGCTGGCTCCTCTAAGAAGCGCGGTACTACATCAAGTGTGCGCAGGGGCTCTTCGCGAGGTGGCTTGCGTCTTGGAAGCCACAAACGCAATGCAAGCTCCAGGACCGGTAGCAAGCGAAAGGCGATGGAAGTGACGTTGACTGAGGGAAACGTTGAGCTGGAATTCGAACAGGGTTCGAGTACTGATGTTTGCGGCGGTGAGTCTGGTTCCCATCGCAGTTCAAAGCGCAGTCGTCTGCACTAGGATATCATGATAGTCAAAGAGGGTGCTTTTATTGAGATTGGATGGACTAATTCTGGGAGACTGGGGCAATTGAATGATGGCGGTTGGAATTTTGGTTGATAAGTTGACCATTCAATGTTGATCTATAGTTTTGCATATGCCTTCATTTCATTATCCATTGTTATGTTTGTGCTTGCAATTCTTATGCTTTCCACCGTGACTCTACTTGTACGAATGTTATATATCTTTCGATATCAACGTCTGGATGACCGAGCGAGATGATTGTCAATCAATGACTCGGACAGATGTCCTTAAGGCCTTACAGGCTTCGTTTGGTCGCGTTCAAACATATGTAACGATATACCGTGGCGGCGGTTGCGCCCTCACACAATTCAACTCACATTTTGCCGTCTTCAGCGATCTTAGAATGATATACAGAGGGTCTGGCATGCCATTCAACTCTCTGTCAATCCAGTTCCTGTCCTAAATAACACCATTATTGCGTGCATATAATAGTGGTCTTTCACAGCATCGTGAGGATTCAATCGTGCTCTGAGCATTGCAGTTCTATATATTCCTATTATACATGAGTTCGAACTTCGACTAAGCAGTTCCCCAAAGCAAATCAAACAACGGCACCCCTATATCCCTCGCGAGACCTAAAGCAAGCTCGTATCCGATTCCACATTTGTATCTCGGAGAAGGATCAAGTCGTTCGGCGGGAGTAGTTCGATGGAAAACATACATAGTCGATACTTCGTTGACCTTAGTATCTGCATTTTCTTTGAGACCCCAGTGGGAGCCTGTAGGTAACTCAAGCGACGACTGCTCCGCTGTTGGGTAGAGGGAAGCCAGGTGTTCCAGAGCAGATTGTGTAGATTGAGGTTCAACCTCAGGATACACAGGATCTGGAGCAGCCCCGAGTGAAGGCCGGATTTGGTCCCATCTTGACTCCGAAATAAAGATAGTGGTGATATTGGTTAGCGACTGGAGATACAATACGAGTAGTGCAAAAGGGATTTCCGACTTACAAGACGACTCACCAGTTCTGCAAGCCTTGCAAGGGGAACTAGCAGGTCAGGCATATTATCCTTGAGCCGTTCGGCGTGCTGCACAACAAGAATCATTCGAGGAAGGTGATTTGTACAACTCTTGACTGATTTGTGATGGCCCTCATCGGCATCAGGAAAAACCTCTTTTTCCTAATATACCCAATCTGATGCAACTGAAAGCAAATATAAGTTAAAAATGACTATTGATCAAATAGCTATCTAATTTT